>CAJHQQ010001738.1:0-84207 GCA_905132885.1 Moricandia moricandioides
TTGTTTAAAGTGTTGTTATCACCTTCGAAAATGACCTTTCTGTAACCTAAGGACCAGCAGGCTTGCATAGCCCATAGAAGTGCAGAACCATGTGCTTCTAAGATAGATGATCTTCCTTCAAATTGGCCAATACCACAATCAAGACAGATACTTGTACTATTACGAATGATCCATCTCATTCCCGAGTTTGTATTACCGTGATGATGAGACACATCATAGTTACATTTCATCCAACTCTAGGAGGAGGCTTCCACTTCATGTGTTGCCTATGTATTGTTTGCCCTAGTGTCGTATTGATCGCCGAAGTTGTCATTGTACTATGAATCCATTCATGTGTATCTCTGATAATCATATCAACCAAAAGCATTTCTGATCTAGTATTGAATGAATAGATGAGATCATTTCGACTTTTCCATAATCGCCAAAGTGTCCAAATTGGAATTAAACGAATCTTTCTATCTATGGAAACATCCTTTGAAAAGTTGAAAATGAACTTTAGTTTGTCCTCCACAGTTATTGTAGTATCAAAGAAGATTGATATCGAGATCCCTAACATCCTCCAAACTCTTTAAGCATAATAACATTGGAAAAATAAATGATCAGTGGACTCAACATGTTGACAGCACCGAACACATGTAAGATCAATGGAGATATGCCGAAAACTTAAGTTTTCTTTTATGGCTAAAGCTTTGGTCTCCATAAAAAATGTTTGATCTTAGGTGTTGTATCAACCTCCCATACTTCTTTAGATAGGTCAGGAGGGGAAACAAAGATTGATGATCACCGAGTTCTGATCCCTTGGAAAATCGGTATTCTGAGCGCACTGAATATACACCAGTTTTTGTATGAGGCCAGATAATTAAATCATGGAGATTATCACCAGGAAGACAAATCTTGTTTATCAGATAATGATCTTCTTGATTAATGAGATCCATTAGTTCTTGTTGATTCAATTATTTAGTTTCTTTATCAATAAGGACTTCTACCGGCAAGTTCGGGTTCGTATAAGGTAATAAGCAAGGAGATCTTGGTGGAATCGTAGGAAGCCAATTATCAGAGATTGCAGTTTTTATGCCATTCTCGATACAATGTTGTACACCTTTTAAAAGAAATCCTTTGCCAAACAGCAGCGATTTCCATCCAAAAGAAGGTTGAGAACCTCTTTGTGCATGTAGAATGTTTGTTCGTCTAAAGTACCGATGTTTTAGAGCTCTGTAAACCAAACTATTTGGGCGATGCAAAAGTTTCCATACTTGATTAGCAAGTAACGCTTGGTTGAACTTATGAAGTTCCTTAAATCCCATTCCACCTTCTCGTTTTGAAAAAGCCATCTTCTTCCAAGATAACCCAGGCTAGTTTCCTATGTTGTTCTGTTGATCCCCACCAATATCCTGATATCAACCTATCAAGTTCAGAACATAATTGCATTGGAAGTTCAAAAACATGCATCGAAAATACTGGCATAGCAAAAGCAACAGCTTTGAGTAGTGTTTCTTTCCCAACTGTCGATAAAAACCTTATCTGCCAACCATTGATCTTTGCATGAACACTATCTTTGATGTATTTGAAAATCTCCCTTTTCCTACCATTAAACTGTTCAGGTAGTCCTAGATATTTTCCCCTACCTCCAATATTTGGTATATTCAATGTAGTTTGAATACTTAACCGGGTGTGATCAAAAACTTTTGAACCAAATGTGATGCTTGACTTTTCAAGATTAATGAGCTGGCCTGATCCTTGTTCATATAGTTTGAATATCTTGAGAAGTTCTTTAGTATTTTTATGATCAGCCTTGAGAAAGAAAAGAGAATCATCTACGAATAGTAGATGTGATATGGCTGGTCCTCCAACGGATAGCCGTAGTTGTGTAATTACTCGATCAACTTCTGCTTGATGAATGAGTGAGGACAAGACATCCGTACATGGAATAAACAAATAAGGTGAAAGAGGGTCACCTTGATGTATGCCACGAGAAGCTGTAAAATTTCTATAAGGACTTCCATTGATTAATACTGAGAAAGAAACAATTGAGATACAAGCTTTTATCAATGCAATCCAATGAACAGAGAACCCCTTTTTACATAAAACCTCTTCGACGAATTTTCATTCCAAACTATCGTAAGCTTTACTAACATCGGTTTTGACCGCCATATAATTCCTTGAGCATATTTTATTAACCTTCAGAGCATGGAAGGCTTCATGTGCAAGAATGACATTATCAGTAATTTGTCTACCAGAAATATACGCCGCCTGATTCTCTGAAAATAACTCCGATAGGATCCTTTTCAATCTTCCAACCAAAATTTTGGAAATAATTTTGTAAGTAACATTACAAAGAGATATTGGACGGAAATCTTTCATTGTCTGTGGATTGTCTATTTGGGGTATAAGGCAGATGTTAGTACGATTAGTTTCCTCATCCATTATACCTGTTTCGAAAAACTCCCTTACTGATTCTGTCACTGCTGGACCAAAAATATCCCAATATCTGCGAAAGAAAGCTGCCGTGAAACCATCCGGACCTGGTGCCTTATTAGAACCAATAGAAAAAACACTTTGCTTAATCTCAGCATCAGTGATTCATTTCCTCAGTGACAACACAATATATATTCCTAAACACCTCTGTAAACTGCGAATGATTAGAGGTAGAGAACAGTTCACGAAAATAGGTAATAGCTTCCTCTGCAATTGCTTTATTGACATGTATGTAAATACCATCCTTATTCTTGATGGACAAGATTTTATTACGTGCTCTGAGATTCCGAGTGGAAGCATGATAGAAATGAGTATTCATGTCACCTTTACGTAACCTTTTAACTCTGCTTTTGAGCTTCCAGTAGGCTTCCTCTTTTCTATATGCTTTATCCAAATCATACCTAAGCGCTTGTAGTTCTCTGCTTGTGACTTGCTGATTTGTATGAGCAAAATCAATATGTTGTATTAGTATGTTGATCTCTTTTGCTGAGTTGTGTGTACCATTTCTTTTCCAACCAGATATATAATGATGACATTGTCTGATTCGTTTATTGATAGACGTTGAACTATATTCCTGATTATCATTCCAACCATTGGTAATGACTGTTCTAAATTCAGGATTATGAGCTAAACGTTTATCAAAACGAAAAGACTTACGTGCAAACTCATTATCATATCTAATTTTAATCACTACAGGTCTGCGATCAGACTCCACCATCTCAAGAAACTCAACATGTGATGCTGAGAATTTTGCTCTCCATTCATCATTTCCAAAAACCCTATCCAACCAACTCTGAATTAAATCATTTTTCCGATTATTGCTCCATGTATATTATTTTTCATAAATGGCAGATCTTTCATGTTACATATTGCAATCATGTTCTGAAAATCAAACAGACTCCATTGTTCTCTCATTCGTCCTCCCATCTTCTCATTTGCGTGAAGGATTTCGTTAAAATCACCACACATTAACCAAGGACATGTTCTTTTTCTAGCAATTCTTTCTAATTTATCCCAGAGAATATGTCTGAGACTTCTAACAGGATTGCCATAAACACAAGACAAATAGAAAGAGATCTCTTTATTGAATATCTTACAATCGATCAAAATTTCATCACAAGACATGAATGAAATGTCAATATTCTTGTTCCAAAATAATGCTAAGCCTCCCCTTACACCAACAGGAGATACACACTTAACAAAATCATAACCTAACTGAGCACCAACATCACGGATTGAATCATCGGGATTCTTTGTTTCAACAAGAAAGAGTATGTCCGGGGAATAAGATTCTTAATCCCTTTAAGGCGTCAAACTACCAGGGACCCCTTCAGCCCTCGGTAGTTCCAAAACATTGTATTCATGTCTCCTCCGGTGGCTTCTGGCCCACCGTGTCATCTCTGTTTTGATGTTGGTTACCGTTACTTGTGTGTCTTCTTGAAGAAGAACCTGACTCATAATCGTTAGGGAGGGAATACCAAACCCGTGCATCTCGTGTCTCTGCTTGAACTCGCTTCCTTTTGGAAAGGTGTTCCTCCATCTCCTCGGTTACATACCAGTTGCGTAAATCACAGTAAGCAGACTGTGTATTCTAAGCAGGACCATGCTCCTCTGTTCTGCGTTTCTTATTTGGAGTATCTTTACCTTCATTATCACTTTCAGTGGCCTCTGGGACATCTTGTGATTGATGTCGATTTTCGTTATTTGCGAAATCAGGAAAACTAGGAGGATGATCATCGCTACCATCGTCATTGTCATCATCATCTTGTGGCGCAATATGAGGACCAATAATGTTTGACGGGCACTCGGATGCATTGTGGCTCAGCATGCCACAAACAGTACAGAAACCTCTAAGCTTTTCATAACGAAACGAGAGAGTAGTTGTTTGGTTTCCAAATTGAAACTGGCGTTGAAATCGTAAAGGTGTTTCTGTGTTCCACAGCAAACAAACACGGACATAATCCACACATGAAGACCCCTCCACGCTGAAGTCTGTTTCCATGAATTGCCCCATAACATGTCCAATATGGATCACCATTCGTTGAGTTAAGAATTGAATAGGGATCCCCTAACTTGAACCCAAAAAGATATAAACTTTAAATCATCATCACAATGGTTAGGATGCCACCGTTTAATGGAACACATCCATTCATTAAAAGATCAAGGGCCACGACGTAGCACAGATAGCATCGCTTCCTCAGATTTGAAAATGAATTGGATTTTCTGATTCTGTAACAAGCGGCATGTAACCTCGTCACTAAATCCCCACAGCCTTGGGAACGCTGACATCATAGCACGCAGATTTTGTCTTCTAGGATTGATTGGTCGGGTTATCAGAGAAAACTTGATTTCTTCAGAAGCTTCCTCGCATAGATCGATTGGGAGATTGACGATGTCATCATCAAAACCCAATGAAATATCTTGAAGCTTTTTGTGAATTTTATCTGACATAATTAACAAGAACAGAAGAAATCTTAAATTTGAACTTTGATCACAACAGAACAAAGACGAGATACAAGACTGATTTATAATACATGGGTTAGAAGGATTCCTAATAACCGCCGTATCATAACCATCTGGAACAACCGTCGATAACCGACGACAATCGCTCTCCGATGAGAGAAAAGACACCGTTTTGGTGAAAAGGTACAATCGCCTTTGCGATCGCCAAAATTTCGCGAGAGAAAAAATCATTTTTTTTTTTCCACAAATGATTTATTGCTCGATCTGTATTGGAAAACAAAACCACTCGATTGTTTTTTTTTTTAATAATTCTTGAAACTGAAAAATTACGCGTGAGAGAACTTGGGGGGATAGATGAATTGCAGCTATTTGGGCTTTTCCTTGAGGCACAATTAGAAGAACTTTTTTTTTCTTTTACAATTTGAAGAATTGCTTTCATAAAGAAAATGGCACCTACGTTCATTTTGGGTTTCTCAAAAGTGAGACCTGAGACTAGATTTTTAATATTCACTTTCACTACAGCATTTTACGTCACTGTTATGCTCGTTGTTTAATTCAAGAAAACTTCGAAAGGGTAGGTAGTCGTACAAGTCTACCATAGCATGAGCATTGAGCACTCAATTAGTATGGAACCTGGATGATGTGTATATGATCAGTCAAACAATATGTTTCATATATTAATGAAGACACAAATATCTTGTGATCTTGTTCGAGCTTCGTTGGCAAATGAATGATATGTGTATGATCAAGGAATCAGCAAAGCAAGATTTCCATCAATATATATATGTGTGTGTGTTTGTGTTGATGTTACCATTGTGAAGTAACTTACATTATGTTGGACTAGATGAACGAGTGAGTGGTAGTCTCCTGCCTATCGATAATTAACCTTCACTTTATGCCATTTACATCGACATTGAGTATATCTAATTCTTTTATTTGTAACAGTGATATTGTGTTGCCTCGTTTTGAAGATCCCTAACATTTCGAAATGGAGTCTCAAATTAATTCAAGTAAGATGCATATCCTAGTTATATTTAACCCAACTTTTGGTCAGTTTGGTCCTATATTGTGAACAAAAAGTTTGGTACATCGTCGGATGTGTATCGACAGGAGGTCTTTAACTACTTGTTCTTGACTACTAAAGGTAATCCTCAAGAACGATAAATATATGTCTTTTAAAAAAAACTAATATAATGATAACCTTATTTTTTATACCTTATCTAGAAGCGCTCCCATTCACTTACTTATGTAGTTGTTTGATTATATCTTTATCTTTACAGTAGCGTCTTTCTACGATTTTATATTAGCAATTCGAATATTTCGGTTCATGATGTCTCAACCAACAATATCATATACATCATTGTTAAATTCTTACTTACAATTTAAAATCAATTGGATATAAGTAAATTGATTCTAATTTATATCAGTTAATTATTTCTTGACTCTAACTTATATTAATTAATTATTTTTTTCGACTACTAATGTGTGACTTAATTTTATTCATTTTACATTTTCCTTCACACAACTATGGAAATAACATCTACAAAGTAACCCAACATAGGATGATGCATGCCATGTTAAATTCGGATTTTCAACTTAAAATTTATTGGCTATAAGTAGATTATCTTTAATTTTATACATTAATTAATTAATTATTTCTCTAGATGTGAGACTTAGTTCATTCATTTAGAATCATATATGATTATGCATTAACATGATTATGCTGAGTTGAACAATATACTAAATAACACAATTTGCCTGCCCTTCCAAATCATACCATCATGTTTACTTTATTTGGTACATTGATATATCTTAGAATTTAATTCAATTAAGCTGCAATGTTCCTGGGCGTTGGCGTAATCATCAGCTTTCTTACCACTTTTTAGTTGTCACGAATTTGAAGAACGAAAGCAAAAGAAAAGAAAAAGGGTGAAAATGCAAGCATCATCATTCGTGTATTCCACTTCACTTCTCATTTAACTACATAACCCTTTTTATTTTCATCAACTAATTATTCCTTTATACATTTTTATAAGAATATGTGATCGTACTAAAAACATGAATCGGTGGTCATAAGTTATATCGATTCGACTATTATTAATTTCTTGATATCTATGTTACGGATCAAGTCAGCTATAAATCATTAATAATAGTATCCTGAAAAGATGTAGTATCACTTGACTTGGTGTAGAGTTGTAGTTAAATGCCTAACCAAGGATAATTTTCCATAGTCCATAATATAAAAATCAAGCAAAAATATGTATACTACAAACATCAAAATATACTTTATAAAAGAAGTATTTGGTAAGAGAAATATCAAATAATTTGGTTTGTTCACATGCAACAAATAAGTACGCATGCATTTGAAGTAAATAAAAGCAAGATAACAAACCTTTAATACAAGAGTTAACGTGAAGCGCGGAAGAAAAACAGCTTCAAAGTTCACATGCAGCTTTGCTCCTTTTATAAACTAGGTCACTTAGGCTATAAGCTTATAAGGCAGATACCACGATTTCAGCCAAAGTCACTGGAATTAAACGTACGCACATCTGTTATGAAAAAGATACAAAATGTATAAACTACAAAAGAAATTTGCATTTTTTGCATAGTAGGGTACTTTAGAAAATACAAAATTGTGGAGAAAATGGAATTCAAAATGTCAAAATATAAACCTGTATTTAATTAGCAGAAATATCATATATATGAGTATTTGTCTAAAATAAAAATACCAAACCCTTTATCAAAAAATTCTAAAAATAAAAATACCATTGTTTGTTGTTGCAACATTATAGATCATAACTTTATAAAAATATCAACACACATGATGGAAGTGTAAGGATTTATATGAAAATATCTACTTTTTGATTGGGAAAAAAATCTTAACCAGATTGAATATTTTTTAACTGAAAAACAGATTGAATGTTTATCTAAAACTTTTTCTCTTACGAAGAAAGCTAAAATGGATTTTAAACATCTTTTTAAAAACTTTTTTCATGATTCCAACCTTATAGATATATATGTATTCACCGTATTCATTTTGAAAACATCCAAATTTCAGTCATTTACTCCATGTATCACATAGATTCATATATACGTATTCGGGGAGCTGAGAGAAAACTCGATCACAAAAAACAAAAACAAAATCATAACAAAATATTGAATAATATTTAGACCAAAAAAAAACATTAAGAATATTTAGACAAATAAAATATTGAAGAATATGGTTATCGGGTTAAAAGAATGACTTTATCTTTATAAATTCAAACTTTATTAAAAAGTGAAACATGCGCCTTCCTGCTTCGAAAAATTCAGAAACCTCCACAATGATCCAACTTTATCTCGATAGTCCGGTGTTAAAAAGTATTAATTGGCTTATTATACTCCTTACTGACAACAAAAAATCACGGCCTACGTTATTTAGCTCTACTCTCTTCACAAGAGACAAGTTTTAGTTTTAATCGTCCAGTGTACAAAATGTATATTTTTTGTCAACCATATCCTCTATTAAAGTAAATAGATACAAGTTTATGCGTTTTAAGTTTTGACATAAATTTGACTCTTTATAAATTTTATTTCGTTTAGGTGTATAATTTATCTGTTTTAATAGTTTTCTGTTACCATCCTTAAATAACTTAAATATGGTTTTTGTAAAAAATAAAAGTTTATTTCGTATAAATATTTTATTATATATTTTACTATGTTTTATAAGAAATATCACATAATAACCCTAAGAAATTGTCACAAAAACAATTTTAAAAAATGACTAAAATATTTTTATTAAATGATGTAAATATATATATATATATATATATTCTTATGATTAACTAATAATATAGACTAAGTGTTTAAATTAAGTGGTAAATTTTAAAATAAAAAATAAAAATAATATATCTTAATTATTTTTAAAAATATTATTTTAGTGAAAAAAAAATTAAAAATATTTATTTGAGAGAAATGACTATGTTTTATTTTGCCTAGGTAAATTAGTTGTCAACGATTTATTAAAAACCCTAAACTGAGTGTAATCAACAATTCGAGATATTTTTATATATATATTTAAAATGTTGAGTATATAAAAAAGACGGCCACAATCTCTTCCGCCTCTTTTCATCTTCTTCAAAACGCATTTTCCGCTCCGTTTGCTTCCTTCCCCCAAAGCGAAAACGAAAAGCAACACCTTCTCTCCGATTCAATCCGATTCCGATGGTATGTTTCTTCTATCTCTCTATCCGCCGCCGCCGCCGCCTAGGGTTTTCCTCAGTTTATCATTCTTCGATTCGATACTGAATCTGAGCTCTGAGTTTCGCTGATTCCATGATTATGACTTCGAAATGATTTCAAGTTTTATGTACTGAAAATATCTGTTGCCGTTTTTTGTGAAATTCTGATTAGTCGTTTAATCAGAATCTCACTCTGTTTTTCCCCAGATGAGTTCCGAACCGTTAGATAATGACTCGGAGCCGTTCGTTGAATCGGATCCCACCGGTAGATACGGCCGTTACGACGAGCTCTTAGGCTCCGGCGCCGTTAAAAAAGTCTACAGAGCCTTTGACCAAGAAGAAGGCATTGAAGTCGCGTGGAACCAAGTCAAGCTCAGATGTTTCTCCGACGACAAAGCCATGCTCGAGAGGCTTTACTCTGAGGCAAGGCTTCTCAAGAGCCTCGACAACACTAACATCATCGCCTTGTATAAGGTCTGGAGAGACGAGAGGAGCAACACCTTGAACTTCATCACCGAGATATGCACCTCCGGGAACTTGAGAGAGTACAGGAAGAAGCATAGGCATGTCTCCATGAGAGCTTTAAAGAAGTGGTCTAAGCAGATTCTCAAAGGCTTGGACTATCTCCACACTCATGAGCCGTGTATCATCCACAGAGATCTCAACTGCAGCAACGTTTTCGTCAATGGGAACATTGGTCAGGTCAAGATTGGTGATCTTGGTTTAGCTGCGGTCGTGGGGGAGAACCATGTGGCTCATTCGGTTCTCGGGACACCAGAGTTCATGGCTCCTGAGCTGTACGAGGAGAGTTACACGGAGATGGTTGACATTTACTCGTACGGGATGTGTGTTTTGGAGCTTGTGTCGCTAGAGATTCCGTATAGTGAATGTGATAGCATCGCGAAGATATACAAAAGGGTGAGCAGTGGAGTCAGACCAGAGGCTCTGAACAAAGTGAAGGATGTAGAAGCTAAGGCCTTTATTGAGAAGTGCATTGCGCAACCCAAGGTGAGACCTTCTGCTGCTGAGCTTCTTCGTGACCCCTTCTTTGATGGGATTGTCGATGATGATGATGATGATGACGACAACAGTGGATCTGGTCGTATTGTTTCTTGATGATGTATGGATACATACAGTGACCAGTTTGTTTGTCTTCTATTGGGTTGAGTCTATTTTTACATTTTGAGATGCACACTGCTTCGTTCTTTTTCTTGCTAGTTTGTACATAAACTCCTATCTCGAGATGGTTACACAACTTTCTTCCTTTAGTTCATAACTGGTTTCGAACATGAGAGAGAGCGGACTCTTTAGTTTTTTTTTTTTTTTTCTTAAATTATGCTCATTAACCTCTACGTGAGACTACACGCATCATTATTTCTTGGAATCGAGTATGACGTAATGTTATAATGATATTATTGCTTTTATTTAGATGTACAAAATGATTTTTTTTAGTATCATATACCACAATATACTTGTATTATTTATATACCACTTTATTCACTTTACGTACCACCCATGTAACTCATTCTACCATTCCCATTCTGTTTGTACTCTTACACACGTCAATTAATTTAATCAAGTTTTGGGGCACTTGTGTACTCTAATACACACGTCATGCTTTATTTGCAGCTGTTTCGTAGTTTGAAAATGCTTTCACATTGGCAAGCCCCACTAACCATGTATATATATGGAGAGAGTCAACTAGTTATGTACGTATGACAAGTCAATACATTTCTAGCTTTTGAAGCAAGTAAAGTTATTTGTTGCCAACTGATTTATGTGGATTAGTGATCCAATATGAATTAGGACTCGGCAAGATATATGTAATATTTTTATTCGATTTGTTATCCGTTTCGATTCGAAGCGAAAAAATTAGATATCTGTAACTTTATGAAACAAAAAATAATATGCAACATCCATAAAAAATAAACAAGTCAAAAATACTAAAAAGTTTAGAAACGAATATTTGATTCAATCCGTTATATACATATAAATATATATATTTAAATAATTATATATATAAGTTATCTAAATATTATGTTTTATATAATTTTATAGTATTTGCATTTACTAAATTTATTATATTAGTTATTATAGTCTTAAAAAAGTAAACAACCTTTATTTTGTAATAAAATATATTTTTTATTTGTACATATCGAATTGTATATCCGATTAAAATATTAAAAAAATTGAATATCCGAAACACTGAATATCCAATGGTCACATATCGACTCGAATCGGATAATCGATCATTCAGACAAAATGGATCAGATCACGTATACATTCGAAAGTCCGAATATTAGATCCATGCACATGCCTAATATGAATGGTTGACATAGTGCTTTTGTTTCTTCAAACTAAAAAGTTTTATAATTTTGTACCAAGGCTCTGAATGGAGAATATAGAGAAGAGTGATTTGTAGAACAAACGAACTACTTTTATATACGATTGACAAACTTTTACTTATTTTTTTAAATTATGGCCAATTACCGCTTTAGAAAAATAGAGCATAATGTCTAGTAAGTGGATCATCACTATCACTATCAAATCACAATTTTATCTTTGGAGGATCTTCTAGTAAGTGGTAACAATCGTTTTTTGCAGGTCGAGGCGAAGAAGGCCGTGCCTCGAGATGATCAGCAGGAATTGAAAGGACATGCAAGTCCTATACCCTTATGTCGCCTCCCCCATGGTGGTGGTGATAGGACAAAGAAGATCTTTGTAGGAGATTTACCATCTACCATTACCGAGGCGGAGTTCAAGAACTACTTTGATCAGTTTGGTACAGGTACTGATCTTGTTGTAATGTATGATCATAACACGGGGAGGCCAAGAGGGTTTGGCTTCATCACTTTTGATTAAAATGTTCAGTGCTATGAAGAAGATCAAATGGTGATTTGTAGTTTACAGAGTTCTTTCGAACCCTCTATCCTGGTTGCATACTCACATGCCCAAACAGCCAAACAAATTTGGAGCACGATACAACGTGTTTACGGTAACGTTTCAAACACTAATGTATGAGATTACAAGGTCCTTGAAGTTGTAACACAAGAAGCAAAATACATCACGGATTATATGGCGGAGAAGCAGGCCCTGTGGGATGAGCTTGAAGTTCTCAGACCTCCAACAACAGATCAAGCTGTTCTCCCAGAAAGAATTGAGCAAGACAAATCGTTGTCTTTCCTGTCTCATCTAGAGCCAGCATATAAATCAATTGTTCAAGACATCCTACGTAAGGAAAAAAATGCCTTCATTTGATGAAGTCTCATTCTCACCGCAGGAAGTTCTGAATATATTGACCGGTTGATTGTGGTCGAGTGGTAAGGAGACGAGACTGGGACGCCAACACGTTTCAGGTTCGATCTACCTGTTGCGCGAAACTAAATCACAATTATCCTGGTCACCTTACACGGATATGGGCTCATGCTTTAGGGCCCATTTGAATACCCGGAAAGAGGGTCTATCCGTGGGCTGCACCTCCCCTTGGGAATTAGTCTAGGCCAGGTTAATCAAAAAGAAAAAAGTTCTGAATATATTGCTCATTTATCTAAGGGACCATATATATCAACCGAGTGAATATGAGTTTTGAGAAACGGAAGTACGATATCTGAAAAAAAACTGGTCATAGCAAAGAGCGATGCCTGACTTGTGGGTTTTGTTAATACTATATTTCACTAACTAATAATTACAGTTTTGGAAATAGACAGACTATTAGATGTAAAAACAATAATTTTGACTTTGTTACATTTGATCAAGATAAGAAATAGGTTATCGAAAACCAAGAAAAAGCGTGAGAGTTTGAAGACGTTCTTATGATAAAAGAAACCAACTTTGTTAATAATTTTTAGCCAAAAAAATAAATTTCTTGATAAAAGTGAGTCTTTGCCAAACATTAAGAGGAGTTCTTGTTTTATTACATAAAGATAAGATCGTAGCAAATAACAAGATGAATGAGTGTAGATTGCTTTCGAAGTTCTTACCAAAAGTTTATTCTTTCTTCATAGAAATAACCAAACAAAGATGGTAGGATATTGGATCAAAATTCTTCAATTTCTGTGCTCTGTTTTGTAATTTTTGTTTTTGTTTTCTTCTTATTTTCCAGTCGAAGTGATCATGAAAACTTTTAGTTTTTTTTTGTACCTTTTACATTTAGAGTATATGTAAGAGAGGGATTTGACTATTTTGTTGCCTGTATCCCTCAATCAAATAATATTTACTTTGTTTCCTTTTCTTGTGAGTGTTCACACTAATCGTGAAAGCTATTTTTGTTTCGATTTTTTTTTTTCTGATAAATAAACATTAAAAGTTTCCAAATTTATGATTTATGCAGTAGACACTAGATACAAAACATGCATGTCCCACTCACAAGAGTCTGTCCGAAACTTTTGCCACTTTTTGACCTTCTTCTCCAAAAATATTTGTACGTCACGTTTCAAATTTTAAACTAATTTCGTCCTAAATATTTGAATGGTTATTTTCTTACGTCAAAATTTTAACAATTCTTTAACAAATTAGGGGGGGATACATGTCACATATTCATATCAGCATCGTCATTTCCTTATGCAACTAGATATTCTTACAGTCGTATAATAGATTTTTTTGTCAATTTTCTATTAAGACATCTCCAATGGTACATGAAAATGGAAACATAAAAAAAGTGAAGGAATTTCTCTCCATTATTACATCATTTTGATGGAAAAATGAGTATGTGAATAATATTACATTATATTTGAAAAAAATACTATTCACAAACTCATTTTGATGTTAAATTTTTTAATTTGCATAATAATCTTTCAATTTTCGATATTAATTTATTTTTGCATAAACAAAATATTTACATAAAATATTACTTTTAAAACACTTTCTAATATATATACATACTTATTAAACTTATAGTTTAATAATAATATAATGAATAATAAACAATAACATTTAAATATACAATTAGAAAAACACATACAAACATAATTCAAATTTACAAAAAATTTGATACCAATCTTCAAATTATCCTTAAAAACTAACTATTTTCATAAATACATTAAATTTATAGTCAAAAAAATTAAATGACTATCTTAAATTATTTATAATATTTAACAATAACTTATAAAATATTTTATAGAAAATTATAAACCCAATCCCACCCATTAAATATTAAATCCCAAACCCAAATATCAAAGTATTTTAAATTAATTGTATTTTTGAAAAGTGGTACCTATTTAGGGTGTTTTAAACAATTTTTCTTGATTTATTATGTGTGGAAAGATATAGAAAGATTATCATTTAAATAAATTTCTTCTATTATATTATATGTGGTTATGTAATAATAATTTATTTGAATAATTCTAGATTTTAGTTTAAATTTTAAAATAAGTGAATATAATTTTTAATTTTATCAAATAAAATATGTTATTTGCAATTTATAAAAAGTTAAGAAATTAATATAATAAGAATTGAGAAAAAAATGAGAGAAACAATTGAAGTAAATCATAAATTCATTTTGAATTTGTATCATTTTGAGGGGAAAAGTGATGCAAACTATTTAGAGATGTCTTATACCATGTCGTCTAGTCTATATTATTACATTTTACAGTCACCCAGCATTTTCAAACTCATCATTAATATCTAGATTCGTTGTGTAATAAAGTTTGAAAAGAAACAAAATCTCAATCTGGCAAAAACTTCAATTCATTTCCCACTTTACCTTTCGTCTATTCTCTTTCCAAAGATGGCGTCAGAGACAGACCAAAGCTTCTTCAAAGACCTTTCATGGTTCATTCAAGCAATCAAAGACCCACAACATAACTGCTTCAACCTTCTTCAGACCCTATCTTTCTCCTCCTCCTCCGGCAAAACCACGCATTGTCAGCTACTCACAGACACCTCCATGAACATCAACGTCGCCAGAGACAACCTCACTTCTCTTTCCCAGATCTTCATCGAGCTAGCAACGTCTCTAGAGACACAAACATCTCTCAGAAACTTAGAGTTCGAAGGAATCTCATGGGAAATCGAGATAGTACAAAGCCTTGGTTTGTTGCTCGACAACGCATCCACGATAAAGCAGCTCCTTTTCAGAAAGAACAGGTTCAATGAACAATGTCTGAACGAGCTCTCAGAGATTCTGAGAAGAAACAGTTTGTTGAAAGAAGTTATGTTCGTAGAGTCGAGGATTGGAAGCAGAGGAGCTTCCCTTCTAGCGTCTGCTCTCCAAGTTAACGACTCGTTAGAGGAGTTGCAGATTTGGGAAGACTCAATTGGGTCTAAAGGTGCTGAAGAGCTCTCAAAGATGATCGAAACGAACTCAAGTTTGAAACTTTTCTCGATATTCGACTCCAACCCCTTCACTGCGACGCCATTGATATCTGCAGTGTTGGGTATGAACAGAGAAATGGAGGTTCACGTGTGGAGTGGAGACCACAAAAGAGACAGAACCTCAAAGGTTGTTGAGTTCTTCCCTGAGAGCAACACTCTCAGGATTTACCAGATCGATATCTCTGGCTCTTGTAGAGTCGCTGCAGCGTTGGGGATGAACACAACGGTTAGGTCTCTAGACATGACGGGAGCCACGCTGAACTCGCGGTGGGCGAAGGAGTTTAGATGGGTTCTTGAGCAGAACAGGACTCTTAGAGAAGTGAAACTCTCTAAAACCGGTCTTAAAGACAAGGCCGTTGTCTATGTTGCAGCTGGACTTTTCAAGAACAAGAGCTTGCAGAGTTTGTATGTTGATGGTAACAGGTTCGGGAGCGTTGGCGTCGCGGATTTGCTTTGTCCGTTGAGTAGATTCTCTGCTCTCCAGTTACAAGCCAACATCACGCTTAAGTCAGTTGTGTTTGGAGGTTCCAAGACCAAGATTGGAAGTGATGGACTTACCGCGATTTTGAAGATGCTGACAACTAATGAGACTGTGGTTCATCTCGGGATCCACGAGGACGCTAGCCTGGGGCCTGATGATTTTGTGCACATCTTCAAGAGCTTGCAGAAGAACGCTTCTTTAAGACGTTTTTCCTTACAAGGATGCAAAGGGGTAAGAGGGGATAGAGTCTTGGAGACAATCACTGAGACATTGCAGATTAATCCACTTATTGAGGAGATTGATTTAGCTAGGACTCCACTTGAAGATTCAGGGAAAGCAGATGAGATATATCAGAAGCTGGGACACAATGGTAGGAATATAGATGAGGCAGAGACGGATTCATTCAGGGACATGCCACTCACTGAGCCAAAGAGCATTAGAGCTTTCCTCTGCGGACAAGACTATGCAGGTAAGACGACGCTTTGCAACTCTGTAATGCAAAGTTTCTCTGCTTCTGGTTTCCCATATGTGGAGAATGTGAGAACTTTGATGAACCCTGTGGAGCAAGCTATTAATAAGACAGCTGGTGGGATGAAAATAAAGACGTTGATGGACGAGGAAACAAAGATCTCGATGTGGAATCTTGCGGGGCAGCATGAGTTCTATGCTCTTCATGATCTTATGTTCCCGAGCCCATGTCTCTTCTTGATCATACTGAGCTTGTTTAGGAAACCGAGCAACAAAGAGCCGAAAACACCAGGTGAAGTAGAAGGAGAGATTCAGTACTGGCTTAGGTTCATCGTCTCCAATTCGAGAAAAGCGGTTCAACAATGCATGAAACCAAACGTCACAATTGTGCTCACACACTCGGAAAAAACCAACCAGCAATCTGAAAGCTTTCAGGCAACTGTGGGTTGCATTCAGAGAGTGAGAGATAAGTTTCAAGATTCAGTGGATTTCTATCCAACCGTGTTCACAGTTGATGCAAGATCATCTCCTTCGGTTAGTAAACTCACACATCATATTAGGATGACAAGCAAAGCCATCCTTCAAAGAGTTCCTCGCGTTTATCAGCTTTGCAATGATATGGTACAGCTCCTATCAGACTGGAGATCAGAGAATTCAAACAGACCTGTTATGAGATGGAAAGCCTTTGGAGACCTTTGCCAATATAAAGTTCCTTCCCTGAGAGTACAGTCTCGCAACGAGAACATTGAGATTGTGGAGACCAGACGGCGAGCCATTGCCACATGCCTACACCAAACAGGAGAGGTGATTTACTTTGATGAGTGTGGCTTTTTGATACTAGACTACGAATGGTTTTGTGGCGAGGTTCTTGCTCAGTTGATAAAGCTTGATGTAAGAAAGCAAAGCACCGGGGACAGGAACGGTTTTGTCAGCATGAAAGAGCTGGAGAAGATTTTGAAAAGTAGTCTGCAGAGTCCTATTCCAGGGATGACCTCAAAGGTACTTGAGCACTTGGATGTGTATGACCTTGTGAGGCTGATGAAGAAACTAGAACTTTGCTATGAAGAAGATCCATCTAGTCCAGATTCTTCATTGTTAGTCCCATCGATTCTAGAAGATGGCAGAGGAAAGACTCAGAAATGGCAGATAAAAACACAAGACTGTGTTTATTCAGGAAGGCATCTCCAATGCGATGATTCAAGTCACATGTTCCTCACTGCTGGATTCTTCCCTCGTTTACAGGCAAGTGTTTAATAAAACTCTCTGTTTCTTTCATCTCTTTAGAACTTAAACCTTACTGATAGTTCATACTGAATGCACAGGTGCATCTTCACAACCGAATCATGGAACTGAAGAACCAACACGGGGCTACATATAGCCTTGAGAAGTACCTCATCGATATAACGATCCAAGGCATTAATATTAGAGTGGAGCTTGGAGGACAGTTGGGAGATTACATTGATGTTCTTGCTTGTTCAACAAAGAACTTGACAGAAACTTTGAGGCTCATTCACCAGCTAATCATTCCTGCTATCCAGAACAGCTGCCACGGTGTAATCCTCCTTGAGCACATCATAAGACCACAGTGCGTTCAGGACTTAACTCCACCACGATTCCGACAAAGTCAGCTCGTTTCCCTCCAGAGGTTAAAAGAAGCGTTATCATCAGTTCCTGCGGAGGTTATGTATGATTATCAACACACATGGGAATCTGTTGTAGATTCAGGTAAGCCTATCCTAAGAGCTGGATTTGATTTAGCCCGGGACCTCCTCTCCGATGATGATTTTAGAGAAGTATTGCAAAGAAGGTACCATGATCTGCACACCTTGGCTCAAGAACTACAAGTTCCCACCGAGGATGATCCTGAAGCAGTACCAGTGACCAATGAGCTGGAAAACGTCGATCCTAGCTTCGGTGGAATCGCTAAGGGTGTTGAAGCAGTACTTCGGAGGCTCAAGATTATTGAGCAAGAGATACGAGACCTGAAGCAAGAGATCCAAGGACTGAGATACTACGAGCACAGGCTTCTGATCCAGCTTCATCACAAAGTGAACTACCTTGTCAATTACAATGTCCAGATGGATGAAAGAAAAGTTCCAAACATGTTTTACTTCATCAGACCAGAGAACTACGGGAGAAGACTGATCACATCAATAGTTCCTGGCATGGTTTCTCTAAGGATACACATGTTATGCGAATTCAGACGGGAAATGCACGTTGTGGAAGATCAGCTTGGATGTGATGTGTTTCAGATAGACAACCAAGCTGTGAGGTGCTTGGCTCCATACATGACAAGCTTCATGACACTGGTGACTTTTGCACTGAGGATTGGAGCAAACTGGGCAGCTGGGATGGGACACATGATACCTGACTTGGGCCATGCAATCGCTCACCTAGCCACACCATCTGTCATGGCTGGAGCAGCAGGAGCTGCAGGAGCAGTAGGGGTCGCTGCTGCATTGGGTAGGAACCGAGGGAGAGATAGAAATATCCAAGAGCAAGACCAAAGGGCAGCTCAACAGTGGCTCATTGACTACTTGAGGGAACAGAATTGCTCAACCGGGAAGGACATTGCAGAAAAGTTTGGCCTGTGGCGAGTTAGATACAGAGATGATGGGTCCATTGCTTGGATCTGTAAACGGCATATGATCACCAGAGCTAATGAATTGATCCAAGTTCCCCTCTGAAGCTTTCTTGCTAGCTAGCTACCAAAAAAAAGTAATTTAATTAGTCAAAACCATTTTCATTCTCTGTTACCGTATGATGAATGATGATGTTAAAATCTTTACCAATTTTACTATTTACATTCCCTTATCCTTATGACCCCAATGGTACACAGACAGAAAAGCATCCTCTCAAGATACTATGAAAAAGACACTTCAACTAACCAAAGAACATTACAAACATTTGTTAAGATTTTTCAGAAAGCTGAATTATTGGATC
This sequence comes from Moricandia moricandioides, assembly GCA_905132885.1. Taxonomy (NCBI): domain Eukaryota; kingdom Viridiplantae; phylum Streptophyta; class Magnoliopsida; order Brassicales; family Brassicaceae; genus Moricandia; species Moricandia moricandioides. The sequence continues at coordinate 19,363 of CAJHQQ010001738.1, forward strand.
CCTTGCCTCTCTCCCCACCTATGGGACCTCCTCTTGATGGTCCTAAAGACAAAGGGGGTCCTGAGAGTGACAGTGACACCATGTGATGATTGTACGAATAATTAAGCAATCTTTGCACTGATCACTATGCTTTAGAGATTATTGTGGATGTTAAACAAACATGATTAGGCAGGCATAAGTTCATATAATGAGGACATAGCTCATACAGTACAAAGGCTAGTGATACATAATAATAACTTCACATCAACTAAAACATCAAGCTGACCAGATGGGAGATACAACATCAAATAGTACATTATTAGGTGATTAGTCTTTCTTCATTAGTAAAAGTCTAGGAGTGACCTGCGTTCTTCCTCTGAAATTTGGTAAAACAGATGCTCAGAAGAAAGCCCTGCTCCCGTAGAACACACGGGATCCTTTGTTGTTGCTCTTTGGTGTTGGCAGCTTCTGAGAATCAGAGCTCGAATTCTCTGATTTTGTTGGGCTATCAATGTCCAGAGGAAGCTTCATCTTAGCCAGTGAATCAGTAAACTGCTGCATGCTTTTCATGTACATGTCGACTATATCCTGCTGCACCACCTTTGACTCTGGCTCAACCCTCACACTAAGGATGGGTTTCACAGTATTTTCTTTGGATGTCTCACCTGAAGCCTCGCTCTCTCCCACCTGGGAATCCGCTTTGGAGTTCACGAGAGAGAGATGTTCATGGTTTGGTGTTTCTGTTGCAGAATTAGCTGAAGCGTGAGGAGAAGCAGCTTCATTAGTTGCATTATTGATCTCAGGTGAATCTTGCTTCAGCACAGAAGTGACAGAGCTTGTTACATGATTCTCAGTATCAGAAGTAACCAAGCTGTCAGAAGTTTCTGAATCTATGGTGGAACAGGAGATTCCAAAATACTCGGAAACCATCTTCTCGTTTTCATTAGCGACATTAGGATCTGGAAACTCTATCTTATCCAACTCATCAGGAAGTGATTCAGACCCTTCTGGATTCTTGGTAGATTCATCAACAGAAACAGATGAAGGCATAGTGGGAAAGGCCATCACTTCAGGGTAGGATCCATTGTAGGAGAGAGACAACTGAACAAAACCAGCTGGTGAATGGTACAGATCAGAGGAAGAAAGAGCAAACTCTTTGTCAAGTTTCCCATTCTTAAAGAGCAGTTCAGACATAGGAACCAGAGTGAAACCAAGCAGCTGGTCTTCGAGATAGTTCCTCACCCTGCTCATCATGTAAATCTCACATTTGAGGGAAGTGTCGAAAACCCTGACATCAAGCTTAACTTTGTCATCAAAAACGGGATCCCTCCCACCGCCGTTGATGATTTTGGTTGACACAGACTTTTCAGGGTCACTTGTAAGGCAAAGCTTGGCATAAACGTCTTGCTTGTGGTATATACAAATGTTATGTATATCCCTTGCCTGATGCACATGAACCTCAAGAGTACCAACAACAAGGTCTTGCTGGCCACAACTGATGGAATCTTTTCCATTGGATTTGATGCCGTTTGATCGGTTTGAAGTTGAGTGCTCCTTCTCGGACTCACCAATCTTGAATGGTGAAACAACAGATTGTGGGGAGTCCATTGCAAAACCTAAGAGACCAGCCCTGCAAACATAAATGCAAACTAATATCAGTATATATGTTAAAAAACAGTCTCATCTTTCTTGGCAACTTGCACATCCAAGAGAGACATGAATCTGAAAAGTGAACTATGTTCGTCATCACTACAAAGCCATGCTGAGCAATATTTTAGGCTTTTAGCCCAAGCTAAGCCGATCAGAGCTATACAGGAGAGTTTCAAGAACAATGAAACAAACTCTCTTTTCTGATATCTAACTCACTAATAAAGTCTCGCTTGAGAACACAGCCAAAATCCAAAGATCAAGTTCAGATAACACATTCAACAAGAAAGAAATTTCGAAACTAGAGTCAGTTTAAGGTACAAGTCTTTCAATTTAAAATCATAATCTAACCAAGTCAAACAACTCATAAGCAGTTTCATATAATAAAGCAATGGACTTTTGTCTTAGTGACAACAAAGGATGACCTAACTGAAAGTTTAAAAGATTTTCTTGGTCGATCCAAATCAGATAAAGAAAACTCAGAAACTCAAAAAAAAAGAAAGTATGCTACATCTCGCACTCAACATAAAACATAAAAAGGGTTAATCACTTAAACAAAACTAACCTTAAACCCAAAAACTAATCTCTGATCCGAAACTAGAGAGAAGAGAAGGCAGCTGAGTTCTGTAACAGAGAAACCCAAAAAGAGAAACTTATTAAAAAAAAGGAAAAGGGGAGTGAAAAAAGACAAAACTCTTAGTTGTGGTCGTGTAAGAAGATGGTTGAAATAAGGAACAACAAGCATGTGAGTTACATGAGAAATTTTCAAAGAGAGACTTAAATGCAAAAAAAAAAAAAAAACTGTTTGTAAGTTGAAAAAAGATTGAATATTTAGGGGTCGGCGGAAAGAGAAGAGTTTGGCACAGTCACTTCAATGGCGGACCACTAAGAAAAGTGGGACATACCCATACATACACAAAAATTCAACTGTTTCGGCTGTGAATAAACAAACAGAAAAAAGCTTACCATTAAATAGAAAACAAAAACTTACAATAATACTTCGCGCGGATGAAATCACTTACAGTCACAGAGTTGTTGTGGAAGAAGGAAAGCTCTGAGCTTTGTGCTGGCAAAAGCGTTAATGGTGTCTTCCTGGTAGGAAGGATAGAATAAGAGAGCGTTTTTTTCATTTTTTTTTTCTTTCTTTCTTTCTTCTATTCGTAGCTAATGGGCTTCTGGGCCCACTCGTCAGTTTCTAGCAGAGCATATCATCAAGTGATATTCTCACATGTTCTCTATAATCATTTCTGCTTCTTTTTTTCTGTTTCTCTGAATAAAATTTGCAAACCAGTTGATATAATACTTTTTTTTTGAAATAATTTAATGGAGATTCTGATATTCTAAGTGGAGGAAAAGCGTATTTTATATTTTTTCAAATTATGTAATCACACAAATATTATTTCCTTTAGTAAATGAGTGGATATGAATGCATAACTATACAAGGTAAAGTTAAGTATGATATTTTAAATTCGAAATTTCTTGAAGATGTGTAGAACCCACAAGAAAGTTAACATGATCAAAAAGATCCAAAAAGTGCTGATTTTTTTACAATTTGTATATGTCATTATTCGTGTGTAAATTTACATATCATTGTTTTTTTTTTTTCCTTTTTTCTTTTGACAATTATTATATGCTTTGATGCCAATTTTTTCAAACTATAATTGCTGATATTATATAACATAGAAAATGTCACTATCATCTCGGTGCCTACTCTTTTCCTTTTTAGTTGCTTAAAATCTTATATTCCAATTTTTATTAACGTACAAATCAACTTTTCTCCCAATTTCCTAATTATTGTTTGATTATTCTATCTTCTCTTTAAGTTTTTGTTGATCTAACAAAGTGGGAAAAATCAACTAGCTGCAATATTATATCGTAGTGAATATTGATTTGTGCACGAATTCTAATTTTTTGGGGCAACTTGGACGGTGGCAGCTATTCCTGTATTTATACATTTTATTGATTAATGAAATCAATGATGACTGTTATTTATTTACAATCACAATATTAGAAGATTGTGTATGAAAATTTAAAATATGAAAATAAATTTAATTTTTAATGCATTTGCTATACAAGATATACGATCTGGTATATAATGATCAAAGTCTCCTATCACCAATAGTTTATATTAATTAATAATTATTACCAAATTGGTTAATTGAAGTGTGTCAAAAAGTATTTTTTATTATTATTTCCGCTATCTGTTTATAAAAGGCCTTGTAGATTACCAACGTCATACCCATTGTAAGCCCAATTTCTGGAAACCCACATCTATAACGGATTTGAGTGGGTTGAGTAGTTCAAGCGTTGCAAGCTGATCTGATCATGCACATTAAGCCGATAAAGTGCAGATCAAGTAGATCATGCATACAGATCAAACAGTTTAATATAGTTTATAATGATAAAAGCAATTCAAATAAAATAAATTATATATAAAATTTATAATAAAAAATATATATATATATAAACACAATACATAAATATTGCACTAGATTCATGTTAATGTAATTTTAAAATTAAAATGTAAAAAACATTAACAATTAACGAAATATATAGATCTTTCGTTAATATACATATTTAAATCACAATACTATGCAATTACATTATACCTATTATAATTAAAACACTAACATCATATATAATAAATGATTTTGCTACAAATTATTAATATATTTAATCTTCTTCTATCAATAACACATTTTCATTATATTTTACTTACAACTTTGATAATACAAAAAACTCTCATGTCTATTTATCTCTACTTTTATTTTTTGTCATATAAATATTATATTTAGTTAAATTATTTATATGATTATTGTGTTTTAATTATAATATGTATTAGTGAAAAAAATTATAATATGTATTATGTCAATGTATAATATCATAGTTTAAATATATTAATGAAAATGGATGTATTTTGTTAATTGCTAATGTTTTTCAAATTTTGATTTAAAAATTATAATAACATGAATTTAATTCAATATTTATTACTATTTATGTATTGTATTGTATAATATATTTTAATTTTTATTGTAATTATTATTGTTTAAATAGGTAATATATTTAATTTGAATTGTTTTTACCATTCTAACTATAATAAATTATTCGATATGCTTGATCTGCTTTCTCACACATGATCTGCACTTGATCCGCTTGATTTGTATAGTGAGTGAGAACCGCATGCAGATCTCATGCTTTTTCACAAAAAGATAAAAAATATTGAACTGCATGCAAATGTCCCGTTAATTAACTTTTAAAAGTAAAAAAAACATGAATGGTGAATTTAGTGTGGGAGAACTGCATGTGCGGGATAACTGCTTTTCTTGTGCCCCTCCATTCATAACCTTAGAAAAATTTATACTTCTTCAATCCGAAATCTGCTTGCCAGATCCATCTACCCGAAGCAAACCAAAAGTTTCAGATCCAACGAGAACGCGCCTCCTTGCGACTCAAACATTCAAACTGATGCGCTTAACGCTCTCAACTGGAAGAAACAATCGCCTCAGAAAGTATGTCCTTCAACAACCCAGATTCTCCCCGGAGAACATACTCAGGTATAGAGATCCATGATGATAGATTGATTAGTAATGAATTTGAAGAAGTATTATTGACTCTCATAAAAATAGATTACAATATGCATATGATTATATACAAGCTGCTGGAGAGTTACTTACCAGACTCTGAGAAGCTTAACAATATGTGCAGTCCTCTTAGGTAACTTTTACTTTTACAAACTACGAAAACAAACTTGAGACTTGGATTCTGGATTATTAGCATGAACGTTTGCATGTGGTTGACTCACTTTTGAGTTTTAGTGTTGGTTTTGGTTTTGTATTCAGGAACGTTTCAGATCAATTGAAGAAGAGAATGAGAAGTTGAAGACGCAAATGGAGAAGTTAAAGAGTAAGCACAACACATAAATGAGCACAATGAATCAATATCTTGCAGAAAGGAAATTACCAAGGTTTACTTTAGAGACATGGTTCAAGGAGAATGATGATCATTTATCATAACACAAAACTGGTTTGATAGGAGAATGAGGAATATGAATCAGAAGACAGAACCGGTGTGGTGAGCTATGACGATTATGCAGACGATCAGGCATGGAGAACTGAGTTTGGAGCCATTTATCAGGACCATCAGTATTGATGATGATTCAATCAACTCAAGAACAAAAACCTTTAATCAGTCTAATCTTGTTTCAAACGAGACCCATCTTGGATCATCTCATTAGAGGTGTCAATGGGCTAACCCAATCCAATTTATTTTGGGCGGGCAGTGGACGCGCCCATTTAATATATGGTCTAATTGGACAAAAGACCAAATGGTCAATGGTCCAATTGAGTAAAAACCAAATGGACAATGGGTGTCCATGGGTCTTCTAAAAACATACACTTGACAAAAAAACCATAGTTTATAAATTTAGTGAAAAACACATTTTCAACGGAAAATCAATATTTTACGAGATTTACGGAAAATGTGATTTTCCAATTTTGGCAGAAAAACTTAATTTCTCGTTTTTTGCGGGGAAAAAACAATTTCTCAGTTTTGCGTAAAAACTTAATTCCTCAGTTTTGGTGGGAAAACGTGATTTCTTGGATTTGGCGAGAAAACATAATTTATCGTTTTTGGCGGGAAAACGTGATTTCTCGGTTCTGGCAGAAAAACATGATTTTTCGATTTTGGCGGGGAAACGTGATTTTCGATTTTGGCGAGAAAAATAATTTCTCGGTTTTGGTGCGAAAACTTAATTTCTCGTTTTTGGCGGGAAAATGTGATTTCTCAATTTTGGCGGGAAAACGTGATTTCTTGATTTTGGCGGGAAAACGTGATTTCTCGGTTTTGGCGGGAAAACTTAATTTCTCGGTTTTGGCGAAAAGAGTGATTTCTCAGTTTTGGCGGGAAAACGTGATTTCTCGGTTTAGGTGGGAACACATGATTTCTCGGTTTTGGCGGGAAAATGTGATTTCTCGGTTTTGGCGGAAAGAGTGACTTTTCAGTTTTGGCGGAAAAACGTGATTTCTCGGTTTTGGCGGAAAAACGTGATTTCTCGGTTTTAGCGGAAAAACGTGATTTCTCGGTTTTGGCGAGAAAATGTGATTTCTCAGTTTTGCATAAAAACTTAATTTTTCAGTTTTGGCGGAAAAACGTGATTTGTTGGATTTGGCGGGAAAACTTATTTCTCGGTTTTGGCGGAAAATGTAATTTTTTGGTTTTAAAGACAAAATTGTAATTTTTTAATAATTATAAATACTATTGGGTGTCCATGGGCATGTCCATATTGACATGGTCTTTATTGGTTATGGACACTTTTGGACCATTGTCCAATATGGACCGTCCATTACTGCCCAAAAACTGAAATGGTCTAATTGGTTAAGCTCATTTGGGCTCTGGACGGACCAATTGACACCTCTACATCTCATGTTGCCTAAAATTTCTTACTGTCTTGTTTTTTTTTTGTTGTCTTTACTACATCTTCTATTGTTGTTTGGACATTAGGTGTGTAACTGATCAATCATGTTACCTTGTAATCTGAATATTTTTTATTCGTCAAAATGATTCATAAGAAGTTGAGCACATTACTACTAGACATCAATCATGTGAATGCCTTAAAACAATGTTTAGATTAGCATCATAGCACGAACCTAACACTAATATTCTATAATCACAGTTAATTAAACGTAAAATCCTATAGAAAGTATAGGATCATCTGGTGACTAGTGTATTAGAGCATCTACATTGAGGGTTCATAAGGAGGGTTCACACAGTTTTTTAGATGAACAGTGATGAATCTGTGGCTTTGGGGTTCTCTCTGGTGAACCTGTATCACCACTGTTCCGCGGGCCCCACGACACGTGGCGGCCCACGATTGGTCTATCTTTTTTTAAAAAAAAAAAACAAAAAAGAAAAACAAAAAAAATTAATAATAAAAAAAAGAAAAGATGAACCTCCCTTGGGGGTTTATTGGTGTGGATGTCCTGATCAAAGATAAGAAGCGGGCAGAAAGGAAAAGTAAGAGCATGATTATCGAGGTCCCTAAGAGGGGTTTTTGCACTGTTTGGGGGCTTCACTGACACGTGGGATCCATGAACAGTGTAAGAACAACTTCTTAAACTGCTAAATAAGAATCGTTTTTGAAGAGTTTCTTACACTATTTGCGGACAAAATAAAAAATTAAGAACCCCATTTGGAGTTCCTAGAGATAATGATGTCCTAAGGTCAAGATTTTAAAATCGATAAAATATTGGAGCTTATACATAAATATGCAGTAGCTTTATATAAGGCCCAACAAAGGCCTAAGGATACTGTTTGGCAACAGATTGAAAAGTAGACCAGAATAAAATTTTGAAGATTAGGTAGAAAGCGAAACTACTCTCCAGCTTCAGAGGCTTCAGCTATGGCGGCCGAGAATCCTTTAAACGGTATAGATGTCGATTCCGATTCAAATCATAACACCAACGCTAGTGATGCTACCAATCACGACTCTTCCATGGCATTGACAATCCCTTCTACCGCCGTTTGTCTCGGCCGTTTCGCCGGAGATGCCGCTGGAGGCGCCGTCATGGGGTCTATTTTCGGCTATGGTGAATATCTCTCTTCGTTTGTGAATGATTGATGTTATTGTTCAAGTTTTGAATGATTCAGTATCTGATGTACTGTTTAAGTTTGTCTACAAGAGTTAAGAGTTTCTTGATGAGTATAAGAATGGTCTGTGTAGACTTAGGTTTTCTATACAAGAACGTTACTCAAGTTTATTAGTCGTAGTGCAATTGTTGGCTCTAACAACAAGATTACTTGAGTTATGGACAATAATGGTGCTTAAATTTGAAGGAACGTCAATGGGTTTAGCTTTTACACGAAAGAGCATTCTTCAAGTTTGGTTTTTGTTAGCTTTGTGTGTTGACTTTGTTAACGACTGGATTTAGTGACTGGAGGAGAATCAGTTTATGTGCTTGTTTTGTCTGATGGAACCATTGTAAGTTCACTGATATAAGTTGAGTGGGTTCAGGTTCTGGATTGTTTAAGAAGAAAGGATTTAAGGGATCATTCGCGGATGCGGGTCAGTCTGCAAAGGTGTGTCTTTTGAATTTGAGTATGAGCTGTTGTGTGCTAATTGTTCAGAAAGTTACCTTAATAGATGTGGTTCTCTTGCTAGAATTTTGCGATTTTATCTGGAGTGCACAGTTTGGTCGTTTGCCTTCTGAAGAAACTGCGAGGGAAAGATGATGGTGAGACTCTTTAATGTTTCTCTCTTTCTTATCCGTTCTTCTAGTCATATATGCATAGTCTAATTGAACTGTTAGTGTGTCTTCGCTTATAAGTTAACATGATCTATGTTTTTGCAGCCATTAACGTTGGAATTGCTGGATGCTGCACTGGCCTTGCTCTTAGTTACCCCGGTAAGTACAATTGAGATGATGAATAACCTATTTGAGCTCTTCACTTTTGTTTTATCAGGGTATGACTTTATATTGAACAAAAGAGCAAAAATATAATAAATGCATAGTGAGCTTTGATGATCGTGTGTGTTGCAGGTGCACCACAAGCGATGCTACAAAGCTGTGTCACATTTGGTGCCTTCTCTTTCATCCTAGAAGGACTCAACAAAAGGCAAACAGCTTTGGCTCACGCTGTCTCCTTGAGACATGATCAAACCAGAAGTCTGAAAGATGATTTACCACTCTCTTTGGCTCTCCCAATCCATGAAGAAATCAAAGGAGCTTTCTCTTCTTTCTGCAAATCTTTAACAAAATCCAAGAAGCTCGCATTCCCCAGCTCGCGTTGATTTGAAGTTTTTATTTTATCTTTTAATCCAACTACTTCCTTTTGTAGATGTTAAAAGAACAGATGAAAACAAGAATCATGTTTCAGAAGTTATCCATTGTATGTGCTCTATTGTCTTTAAAATGGCCACCTAACAAATGAACCTCTGAAGCACGTTTCACATTAGAGCACATAGGATGGAAAACTTGATCATGTCAGTGGAGAAGAGAAGATGGTTAGAAATGAAGAGAGGAGAGGTGCCCACCAACATGGACATGAAACTAAAACCAACCATAAAACACAGGCAAATCCAAACCCTAAAACAAACCGTACACTACAAGTATAAAGATGTTCTCGGCAAATGAAACTGATACGAACAAGAAGAGGAGCACCGCTGCTGCATACCGTGCAATGTCCATCAATGAAAACAACGTGTGGCCGGTTAGGTAAACCGGTGGCTCTAGAGGAAACATAAGCGCTGTACCAATCTGTCACGGTATTGAACATATTTGCATACTCGAATCCAGTGGCAAGCAAAGTTGGTTCCTCCACCCATTGGAGCCAAGCAGAAAATCAAACCAAACATCACTCGACAAGAACAGTCAGAAGCACAAACCTCTTCACAAACGAAATCTTCAGTGCCAACAGCACGAATCGAAGCCACCAAATCTTCCATTGTATGTCTATCGATACCACCTTCTTGAATATATTCATTCAGCATCTCCTCATTCACTAACCGCCGCGAAACCAAGCCAGTCTCCTTCGCCAACACGGCGGTTTCATTCTCTCTTTTTTCTCTGTTGAGTGTTGAACTAAACTATTTTATTAAACGGAACCGAAATAATAATTTTGTACCGAAGATCTAGTTAAACCGGAAATAAACCAAACGTTGGCGAAACGTTTCCTTCTCTTTTTTTTTTTTTGTCAAACCCGTTCAGTTACTTTTTAAAACCTCTCTCTCAAAAAAACGCATTTCCTACAGATCGCCGACTAATAAAATCTGCAGTTTCTCACTTGTCTCGGTAAGCCTTACTTAATCTTGTACTTACTTACTGTCTATTCCTTAGCTATTTTCTGAAAAGTTGTTTTTTTTTTTTGAGAATTTTTCTGAAAACTTGTTATGAAGTAAGAATGTTTATTATTTACAAAAAAAAAAAAGTAAGAATGTTTATTTAAATTTATGTAAAGTTGTATACAAATTATACTTTTTTTTTGCTTAAAATTTGGATATACAAATTATACTTGTTTAAAGAGAAAAAAAGTATTGTTGATAAAATAAAATGCTTTATCGTGTTTATTTTTGTACATAGTTTGTTTGTTTTGCCACTCTGTAATGGAATTGAGTGGCATAATTAACGTAGAAATTCTTCTCTGATTTAAAGTAATATGACTATTTTTAGATTTTTTTATTTATTTTGTTCTTCTCCCAAATATTCTCTGAATCTAAGCATTTCATGAAATGTATATTCTTGATTTTAAGTGTAATTTTCTTGTTCGATTGAGAAAAAAATTGATTGTAGTTTTCCTCTGTGTTTGTGTTTAAGACCATCCTTCGATCTTTAATTTCTTGTTTCTATTTGTTTTTGTTGTTTACCTTTATTGATACAACTTAAAATGCATGTATTAATCTCAGAAAAAAAAACGAAAAGGAAAGTGGATACAGATCCTTCCTTTATTTTTCAAAGACGTTTCTCTTAACCTGAACGAGGAAATTAATGTGTTTTATTTTTATCCTTTTCAGTGTACAGATTATTTGTTAATAATCCTTTTTTAATTTGTTAACTTTATTGACAAATTGAAAGGAGTTTTCTTTTTTTTTGCTTGCGCTCTAAGTTTCCAGATTCTCAGAACGTAACAGTTTGACACTTATCTCGCTGTAGGGTATATCAATAACACATCTCCTCGAGAAGAAGAAGATTTAACATACAAGAAGAAAAATGGATCGCTTTAACAAAAGATACCTTCTGTTTCTATTGATCATTTTCTTAGATTCTCCAAGAACATGCCACACTTGGGGATGGTTCTCTTCTTCTTCTGGAGAAAACACAAACCCTTCTTCCTCTCGGTCTATTAAATCCAACGCCGAGTTCTCCATAGAAGTTTTCAGTGACCAGAAGGCGGTTCAAGTCCTTGAAGACGCTAAAAACAAGCTTGTAGGTCCAAACAGTTGCTGGCAAAACGCATATGGTTACCTCATGAGTGGTTGCAAGGGCATGGTTGCCACTGAAGAACAGAGGAAGAGGTTTGCTTGGCATCTAAGTGATTGCTTCCAGAAAGAATCAGGAAGACCTGATTTTCCCACATGTAATGATAAGCAAACAATGATGAGTTGTCTCAAGAAGCTTGATGATCATGAGCATAAGATCTATCTTGAGTTCATGCTTGAGACCAACACCATCTGCCAACAATTACAGTAAGTTTTTTTTTACTTTTGTCTTTTGGGATTGTGTAATGGATTCTTGATTGGTTTTATGTTTGGCAGGAGCCATGCACTCAAGAATGAGATAGAGAGGCTTGTGAATGACTTGAAGAGATCAGCTCAAAACACAGAAGATAAACTTGATATACTAGAGAGTAAATCAGATGATATACTGCAGAGCACGAGCAAGATTCATGAATCTGTTGGGTCAATAGATGTTGTGGTTAATAACGTGGCTCACACGACAAACACAATAGGAACTCAAATGAGTGGTTTGTCTCAACAAACCAAAGATATCCATCAAGAACAGAAGAGTATCACTGAGTCACAGTTGGCGTTAAGGGAAGGTCAAGAGAAGATGGGAGAGGCCATGAAAGTTGGAATGGAGATGTTCAATGACTCAGTCACTGATGTCAAGGAAGGTGTAGACAGGTTGAAGAACGACACAAAGCAGATCGGTGGGAAGATAAATCTACTTGGTGAAAAGATGACAGAGAAGATGACTGCTTTGGAGAATCAAACCAGTATCATCGGAACAATGACTAACACTACTTTGGATAAACAGCAGAAGCTTTTGGAAGGACAATCAGTGGCTATTGATAGCATACAGTCTCTTAACCAGTTTCAGAGCGAGGCACTGCAAGAGAGTAGGAGTACATTGCAACGCTTTGCGGAGTTTAGTCAGGAGCAGCAGGAAGATCTTGCAAAGCGACAAGAACAGCTTCAAGAGGTTCATGATCACTTGTTTGAGAATTCAAAGTCAATGTTGGCAGCTCAGGAAGCGTTTGAGGCTAAACAGGCAAGCATGTTTGTAGCTTTGGATAAGCTGTTTGCTTTGCACAATGCGATGCTTCTTGAGTCTCGTGTGATAAAAGCTTTCTTCATCTACTTCTTGTCTATCTTTGTCATCTACATGTTCACAAGTACAAAACAAACTTATACCGTAAGGCCAAGGCTTTACGTTGGTAAGCATATCATACTCCATCTCTCTTTCTCATTACCATAGTTATGAATGTAATGTTTTCTCATTTGTCTGATGCAGGTTTGTGCGTTACCTTAGCATTAGAAGTGGCAAGTTTACGTTATGTGAATGATGCAGAACACAGAGCATGGGTTATAAACCTTGTCAGGTCTTTATCGGCGGTTCTTGCTTCAGCTCAGCTTCTTCATGCTGCTTTTACATACAGGTAAAATGATCAAACATGCTCATTTATTAAACAAACCAAAAACACAGAAGCTGATGGTTATACTCTTGACTGGAAAATGCAGGGACTATGAAGTGCTAAACCACAACATTCTCTTGAGACTAGTTGATAAGGTTAACAGCATGCAGAGCAAAAGAGATCTCTCGTGGGATGATGATACAGATAGCGAGGTTGACTGGAGTTCTTGGATTGATACAGATTTGACTGATGATGATGACAGTCTTGGAGATCCTGATTACAGAATCCCAGAGCAGATCAAGGAAGATCTTGGTTTCACCTCATCAATGACAAAAAGATTTTACAATCTCCGTCCAAGATAAACCCACCAAAACTTATATGACCCCAGGTCAAAATTAAATTTTAGTAGAGAATCAGACAATGCAAAGGTCTAGGGAGACTTCACCTTGTCCATAAAAGACAGTACTCTCAGCTACTGGTTCTAGACTGTAATTTACATAATTTTTATTGTTACAAAACCTTGAGACACATATGATGCTTGGAGGCAATAGAATCATTTTTGCATTTAATCTAGTACACACATTTATCATGAAATGAACTGGAGTTACATCAAACTCTAGGATGCAGATGCACTAGCCAATAGTGATCGATGAATCAGGCGTGTTTGAAGAGCTTCATGCTTAGCCAGTTAAAGTAGACAGCAACCGTTATAACTGGTAGAGTCAAGCTATTAAAGAAGAAGATTGAATCTCATAAATACTAGTACAAAGCACACAAGAGTTTCAAAGATTATTAAAGTGAATAATGTTACAACAGCAAATTCCAATGATACAAATGAATGTTTAAGAAGATAAAAGATAAATATGAACAAACAAAAACTCCAATAGAAACTCATCACCGCAGAGAATCCCAATAACTATTCGGAGGAAACTAAAATATCTGAGGACTCAAGTCAACTGATCAGCTCAATGTGATCACTGATCACAGAAGTAGAAGAGAGGCCAGAACCATAGCAAATGCAGAAAGAAGAAGAGATAGAGCGACTCGGGTTTGTCCATTAGGAGCTTTTTCATCAGTTGATAATGGTCCAGGGCTGGTCGTTGGGGCCCTGGCTATGACCGGAGGTAGTGGTGGTTCAGTGACATCAGCATCTGTGAAAACCGGGTTTGGTGCTTCAGCTGGAGGTAAAGAAGTAGGACTCATAATGGATAAGAGACCAGCTGGCTGAACCGGGCTCATGTAAGGAGGCAGCTCTTTCCGTGTCAAGCACTTGTTTCCTGAGACACAACATGAAAAACCACAATCAAGATTCTGAAAACAAAACATAAAACATTTTCAGACATTCTTTTGACTTTTTTGTCACTTTACTTTTGTATCTCGCTGCCGTGAGAGGGAACTCAGTGATGGTTCCATTAATACCAGCTCCAGTAACATGCGAGTTTATCTCCACGGTTGCATCGGACAAGAAGTCCCATGGTTGAGAAACAAACTCGTTCCGGAACAGTTCAACGTAAACAGGAAGCTGAAACTTTTGTATCCTCTCCACTAGATTGGTTTGTCCAGTGGTGAAGCTTTGGCTGACTGGGAAGACTGATGTTTTTCTGACCACAACAGCGTCAGCGAACTTCTTTATGTCTTGGATTGCAGAGTCGAGGATATCGCGGATTGTTTCTTCAACTTGGTATACTGTCTCGTACCGGCTCTGTTTCTTGAAGTCAACCAAGACCGAGCTGTTGGTTGACTGAATCATAACCTTTTTGGTTGTTGTTGTCGCGTTGCTGTAACCAGCTTTGGTGAGTGTATCGAGAATGGCTTTAACAACGTCGAGACCTTGCTTCTCTCTCAGGTATGCTGCATTCTGAATAAAACAAAAACACAGCCGTTGTAACCATTAGCATCCAATAGTTTAAGACCTTTAAGTGATGGTGGTAACTTACTTCCACGCTGATCAAAACACCAGCAAGAGAGCTGGAGTTTTTAGCCAAGTTCAAGAAATCAGAAAGTGAAACAAGCTTCCCGGAACTTCTCTCTCTCGGGTTCCTAAACAAGTTGAAGTCTCTATTGTAGGGATTTGTAATCGCAGCTGCAAAACATATGAAGGAACAATAAAGAGCTCTCTAATCTAAAGTCTTACTATATCTTGTACAATGGGAGCATACTTGTCCAAGCACAACAACACCTAGTGTAATTAAAATGCAGAGAAGACTTAGAAACTTACGTTTCAAGGTCTGAATCTCAGACCATGTCAGACTAAAGCTGTATAGTCCACCAAGAGGGCCGATCTCAGGAACAGTTGCTGAACGGTTTCTGAAAGGGCTTTGGACAATGTTCGTGCTCTCTCCAAGATCAACTGAGTTTAAGCAAAACGGGATCCCATCCGACGACATTTGAACAGAACAGTCAATGATATCAGCACCATCTTTGATAGCCTTTGAATAGGCCAAGTCAGTGCAGCCAGGGTAGTCTCCACTAGCTCCGTTTTTGGATATAACAAGAAAATCCACTGTGACATGAACCATATTGAAGATGAACCATTAGTTACTTTGACATGACATTAATAATGTAGCCACTATAACACATACCTTGTGTTGAAGCTTTACTTCCAAGATGGGAGAAGCAGTCTGAGGAACAAGAAAATTTCAAAATGAGAAAATGATTTCACTTGTAGATGTGAATGATGTTAGAATAAGTCATTTACTTACCAACAGCAGAAGATGCAGTTAGTGGAAAATCAGATAGAAAACCATCCACAGAGAAATCTCCATTGTCCATGAAGGATAAGTACTCAGCCAATGGATCAAAACTGTAGTTGTATGCCATGTCAAAATCATTTGCAAAACCTGATGCATATACTTCTAAACCTGCTTTGTGAGCATCTTGGACAAAGGATGTAGGTGGAAGCAGGTACTGGTCTTCGAGAGGCCATATGTAAGACTTTGGAACAAGAACGCCTGAAGCAAACGTCTTGATGAAAGTTAGGTTTCCCACGAGAGATCCATATGTCTGATTAGTTGACACTTCAACAGCGTCTTTTTCGAGGAACCGGAACACAAACTTTGGCCCGTTTTTACCAAAACGACCACCGATGTTCTGTAGGAAATTAACCTCAGGGGAAGATAGATAGTGAATTGTCACAGTTTTGGGGATTGATAGCAGAAATTTGGTCATGCTCAGGTTATGTTGTGCATAGAAAGAGTCATGCTGAATCAAAAGAGCAGCAGTGTTAGAAGTTACTGACAAAAGAAGGAAACAAACTTACTGACATAAGAATTACCTGAACATTTAACCAAAAGCTTTTGGGTTTCAACTCCATAGCAATATCTTGAACTGTTGAAATGGTGTATTGGTTGTTGTCGAATGCATCTGACCGTGATAGTATTCCTCGGATCACTGCAACAGTTTGGAAAAGGATTTGTCAAGAATAATACAACAAAAGTGACCAATGAATGAACAGCAAAAAGCAAATAGGATATAAGATGTGTTGGTTGATACATATGTGCTATATCAAATTATCAACCACTATACCCTTGGTGTAATTAATGACATTGTCTAGATGTGTGACCATGGGCCTATATTTGGAAAAGCTGACAATCAATTTTCCAAAATCAAATTTATACATATTGGGATCAAAGCAAATTTAACAATAAGACATTGTTAAAACTAGAATCATTAAAACATTGATCATGGCCTATATTTGGTATAGCTGACAATCAATTTTACAAAACCAGAATATAGATATTACGATCAGAAACTTTTTTTAACCATGAAGATATTACTGGAACTAGAATCCAAAGGATTAGAATGGACATCAAAACTGTTCCTCCTAGTGACAGAGAGATATATAGCAGCAAAAAGACAAAACAAAAGTCTGAAAGTGACGGTTGAACGAACTTACAGAAAACGGTTTTGAGATCCTTGAAGGTGAAATCGATAGTGAACCAATCTTGAGTAGGGACACCATTAAGAAGGTAAGAGTTTTTCCGTTTAGGGTAAGCATCTTGGATACTAGAAGCATTCATCATTTTAACATCAGGGAAGCAAATCCCAACTCCATCTTTGGTAAGTTGCACATCGCACCAGAGAACAGAATCGGACACACTTGTCTGAGATACGATACTGTAAGCATCGACACTTGAATCTGGTAATAACCCAGAAAACCCACCACGAGCTATGATAAGAGGAGCATCTCCTACATACACACCAAACACGGAGTTGGTAATAATCAAGAAATGGATCAAAGTGAGAGATGAAGAGATAGAGGAGTTTACCAGTGAGTGTCTGCCATGGAGTTTTAGATCTTTGAGCAAGGAGATGAGTAGGTAGCAACTGGATCAAGATGAGAGCAGAGAGTAGAAACTTGGAAGGCATTCGCATGTATGTTGTCATGGGTAAAAACCTGAGTTATCCAGGCGGCGACTTCACCAACTTCGTTCTTCTCGGAGAACGAAATGAGATTTGCTTTGCTTTGCTGTGAGGAGGAAGAGAGAGAAGAAAAAAGAGCTTTTTGGGGTTTGTGTGATTCTTCTTCTAATTTATATGATCGTTGATTATTTAAAAATGAGAAAACAAAAAAAGAAAACCTTTCAACTTTTCATTTTCGTATATTGTTTTTTTTTGACACACTTTCCACTTCAAAAGCAAAAATAAAATAAAATAAAAATCAACTAAGGTTTAAATGTCTAATTAGCTGGAAGCCAATTATTAAAATCCGAAAAAACTATCTTATTATTACAACCACAAATCTCTCTTTTATATTTTGCAGACAGAATCAATGTTGGGAGTAAAACGTTCAACGCCCATTGGCAATCACATGTAAGAGCTTAACAAAGTTTATCTGAAAAAAGTTTAAATTTCAGGTTATTATTTTGTAAAAGTTAAGTTTTGTAGGCATAATTTTGTGAATTTTAATATACTCTCTATTTATAAAAATATAATTTTTTAATAGGCATAATTTTTTGAATTTAAATATACTCTCTATCTTTGAAATAAATGTTTTAAAAAGATTTCATTTCAAAAAACAAATGTATGCTTTGGGCATTTTTAGTAATTATAAATTATAAAATATTAATAGAAATTAATAAGAATAGTAAATTTATTAATAGAATTTAATATATTTTAATATATAGAATATACATTTTTATGAGAAATACTCTACGATAACATTAAAAAGTTTTAAATCACAAATATAACACATAATTGTCAAAATGATCAAAATAAGTTTTTGTTAAAGAAATAAAAAAAATATACTTATAGTATTGACTAATCTAAACTTGAATTTTAGATTTTGAGAGAAGTTTTGAATTTCAAAATAAATGTGAATAAATTTTTTGATATTTTTAATACATTTTTAATAAAGTTTATCTTAAGAATGAGCCTTTGAGCAGTAACTGCACAACACACGCTAGATCTAGAATCTTCTCTAACTCTTTCATTGTCAAATCATCGAGGATGGAGAAAATTACGACTGTCTAGTGTCTAGTCGGCGTTTGTACTGATCTTCTCCTTCCGGATACCGATCAACATGACGAAGTGGTTTTCGCCAAATATACATGGTGGTATTTCTCTTTCCTCTTTGCGTCTTGGTTAGGTTTTATGTGCGGAGGATTCCTAAGAGAACTCCTTGCTCTGGTGACTCGTTGCAGATTTGGAGGTTGATCTCTGTTAGAGGACGACAAAAATGATGTTGGAAAATGCAAATCAGTTTTTGGGGGGGAATTTTTTTTCTCCGATTTAGAGAGAGTTTCGGGAGACGATGAAAGGTTCATAAGGGATGGTGGTTCCTTGTGCTTCTTCTCCATATGATATGTCCTCATCTCTCAGCGCCTTGATGAAATATAATACGCGGTGGTTCGAACTTTGAGCAGCGTGAGATTCAACTTCTTTGCGGCCGCTAGGGTTTTTGGATTGGTGCGTTCGTATCAGTGATTGGGGCCGCTGGATACTTCTGTGGATGGCAGATTTGAAAGCTTTGGTGGTCGATCTGTGTAGGGTATGGACACCCATGTCGGAGACTGGTGCGACCTAGAGCTGATATATGTAGTTTTGGGCATGGAAAGCAATGAAATATCCAATGGATATATTATATATATGGTCCAAACCATTTTGGAGGTGTTACAAGTCCAAGAATGACCCAAAATACTTGTTTTATTTTCTCGTAAAAAAAGTGATGAATTTTGAAGATTAAGAAAAATGTGCAAGCTTTCCAACTTCTGGTCAAGTCTTATTTGTTTAATTGTTTTCTAGTTTAAAGGTTTGAATAAACTTTTTGTATTTCAACCTTTCATGTACCCTTGCCTATTATATAAATGCCCCATTGATCAATGAAATAAAATAAGTTGTGAGTTATATTTTTGGAATCTTGAGAATGTTTCTCAGTTTTTTTTCTTCGGGAACTTTTTGATATGTCTTGGTGCGTCATATCCAAGGGATCAGACCTATCCGTCCTGGTGCATCATATCCAGGGGGTCAACCTCGTTGTCGTCTAGGTGCGTCATATCCTAGGGCATTGAGTTGGAATATCAGAGGCCTTCCGCATCCTCTGTGCGACCTAACGATCCATGCTAAATCAAGAGCTTCTGCACTCTTGTATCATACCATTCGATCCACCGCCTTGTTTCTTTGGAGTTTCACGTTCCATTGGAGCCAAGGATTATCCCTTACCAATTTTAGAGTGATCCTTTAATTTAGGTCGTATCATTTCGTATCAGAGCCACTATGACAGTTATTCACTTATTTTATTCATCATTCTCATCTATCCATTTTCTACAAAAAAAAAGAAAAAGAAAAAAAAAGTTTTGTTATTTTTTTTCTACAGATCTGTTGGATCATTTGGGAAATATGTGTTCAAATTTTTCTTTCTTCGGAAAACAAGATTTAAGGACAAATCTTTTTGAAGAAGAGGAGTATGATGCGGCCTAGGGCTGATATATGAAGTTTTAGACATGGAGAGCAATGAAATATCGAATGAATATATTATATATATGGTCCAAACCATTTTGGAGGTGTTACAAGTCCAAGAATGGTCCAAAATACTTGTTTTATTTTCTGGTCAAAAAGAGTGACGAATTTTGAAGATTAAGAGTCAAAATATGCAAGCTTTCCAACTTCTGGTCAAATCTTATTTGTTTAATTGTTTTTTAGTTTCAAGGTTTGAATAAACCTTTTGTATTTCAACCTTTCATTTATCCTTGCCTATTATATAAAAGCCTCATTGATCAACGAAATAAAATAAGTTGTGAGTTATATTTTTGGAATCTTGAGAGTGTTTCTCAGTTTTTTTCCTTCGGAAACTTTTCGATCTGTCTTGGTGGGTCATATCCAAGGGATCAAACCGATCCGTCTTGGTGCGTCATATCGAGGGGGTCAACCTCGTTGTCGTCTAGGTGCGTCATATCCTAGGGCACTGAGTTGGAATATCAGAGGCCTTCCGCATCCTCTGTGCGACCTAACAATCCACGCTAAATCAAGAGCTTCCGCATCTCTTGTGTCATACCATTCAATCCACCGCCTTGTTTCTTTGGAGTTTCACATTTCATTGGAACCAAAGATTATCCCTTACCAATTTCAGAGTGATCTTTTAATTTAGGGCGTATCAGAGATGCCTCGTAATCGAATAAGGGCATTGTCGGTGTTCAACCTTCTATCCTTTCTGCTTAGATTAAGTATAGATGTCTTCTTTTTGCTTTATGTAACGTAACGCAGCCGTTTCGTCGAAATTATAGATGATTGTAACTGTTACGATGTTATAGTTAATGCAGTTTCAATCATAAAAAAATGAAAAAAAATAATTAAAAAATAATTTATTTTTTATTTTTGTTTCTTATATTTTTGATATTTATAATAAGGTATAATATTTATTTAATTTTTGATGATTTTTTTTGCTCATTTTTGTTTTTGTGTGTTTTTCCATGGAAAATATTTTTTAGATAAGATTTGGTCATTTTTATTGCATTATACAATTTTAAGACATATCTATTTATCTTCTTAAAATTGAAGTACTAAATAAAATTATTCTCCCATCACCTTAATAATTTATAAGTTCATGCCAGTAGATTAACAATTATTGATTTCCCACAATTATATATTATCTATTATATTAAAATAGAAATCATAATTCATGTGTAATTTTTAAAGTGAGACAGTCTCCTAAATAATTATTTTAACAAATTCATTTGTTAACATCAACAATAAAGTGGTTGCATTTTATTTTTTATTTCTATAAATAACTAATTAAGAGTATCATTAATGAATTTTTTTTTTGATTTCATTTATAAATATATGCTTTTTAATTTTAATGTGTGATATTATTTTTTTGATTTAATTCTAGCTAAAATATAAACATGAACATAATTAAAAAGATCATTATAGAACGTATTTTTCCATTTAGAGCTTACAAACACTATATAACTATTATAGTTTCTTAGATCATGAAACAAAAAATTTAGACATCATAAAATGTAAATCAAATAAAGAGGTGAATATATAGTAACATATTTTACAATACTCTTATATTTTAAATATTCAATACAGATTGATATATATATAATAATATTTTATAATATTCTTAGATTTGTAGACTAAATTAATCGACATATACATAATGATATATAAACTTAAATAATTTACGTTATTCTTATATTTGTAAAATATTATACTGATAATTTATAGAATAAATATACCAATTATTTCACAACTATTTGATTACATTTGGTATATATAAAAACTTATTCTTATAACTCTGAAATAAATATTATATTATTTAACTATAAAACTAATTTTGAATAAATAGATGTATAAATCTAATCAAAATATTAAATAATTAGATTTATAAATTAATAAATAAATAATGATAATTTAGTTCGTGAATTAAACATGATCAAATGACAAACAATATATATAACGTATCAATATAATTAGTTTAAGATCTTAAAATAAAATAGTTGTACCAAAAGAAAATTAAAATAATATAAATAATTAAATTCAACATTAAAGTGTCTATTATATATATATAATTATATAAAGTTTATTATTATTAGAGAGCTACCAAAATAGATTTAAAAAAGTTTTTGTCCTCAAAATAACACTCAAAGGGAAAATGACCAAAATATATTTATTGAATGATGTAAATATAAGTTATGTCTCTTGGGTTAATTAATCTAAACTTAGATTTTAGAGTTATGGAATTGTGTTTTAGAGGTGAAGTTTAAAATTTAAAAAAATTAAAAATTTTAAAATAAAAAAAATTATTTTGATTATTTTTTTTTTAAATATATTTTTGTGATAAATTTTTTAAAAATTGCTATAAGCGTGCACTACTTTAATATGCATGCAATTGAAATATACAACGGATAATTCACTCACTAGGCCATTGTTCATTATAAAGTTGAGATGGCGGTGACTGAATAAAAGAAAGGCGGGTCCCGCAACATGTTCGGTCATGAACCCCACATGGCAGGATGGCAATATTGGTCACTGAGCCGTGACTCATGACATCATCCAAAAGACAAGCTTAAGAAACACTCACGTGCCGCGTGCGTGGACCCATTTTGGGCTGTATCCAGACCAAACAGAAACACCCTTGTAATGATAAACCGTTTTTCCTTATTCTTCTTGCAATTGGTTCGAGTTTTTTTTTTTACAAAACAGATGTTTGTACAATTAGTGTCTTTATGAGTTTTACAATAACATGATTAATTGATCATAATGGAGGTTGTTGAAAAATGAATAATTTAAACAAACCCCAAAAAAAATTTGGTTTAATATTACTTTTAAAGATAGATGTGGGCCTAAAAGCCCACGAGGCAGTTTAACCCAAAAAAGAAAAAGGTACCAAGTTTGACTCAGCCTGATGACGTCAGGAAAGAGCCAGGTGTATAATTAGCGCCACATGTAACCACCGCCTTGTTTAAGGCAGTTCAAATCTCTTACACTCTGACTCTGTCTCTCTCTCGTTCTCTGTGCCTGCTTTGGTTTGCGATTGGTGTGTATAATCAACGAAAGCGAAAAAAAGATTTATCTTCTTTTTGAGAAAATGGGTATTGGTGGGTTAACCGAGTTTCTATCGATAGAACTAGCCACTGAGCATCCTCAGGTGATACCAATCTCTGTGTTCATCGCCATCCTCTGCCTCTGTTTAGTTATAGGGCACTTACTTGAAGAGAACCGATGGGTTAATGAATCCATTACCGCCATTTTAGTCGTAAGTTGCTTTCAGCATACGTTTTCTTTGATGTTATTGTCACTGTTTGATTTGTGTGTGTTGCAAAAACAGGGAGCAGTGTCGGGAACAGTTATATTGCTTATTAGTAAAGGAAAGAGTTCTCATATTCTGGTGTTTGATGAAGAGCTTTTCTTCATTTACCTTCTTCCTCCTATCATTTTCAATGCCGGGTATGCTTTCTCTTCATTGGTTCTTACTGTGCTGATGAGACTCTATTGAGTAAAGGTTTCTTTTTTTGGTTTGCGGCAGATTCCAAGTCAAGAAAAAGAAGTTTTTCCACAACTTTTTAACCATCATGTCGTTTGGTGTGATTGGTGTTTTCATCTCCACTGTCATCATTTCGTTTGGTAACTCTCTTCTTTTTTTACATTCATTAAATATTTGTATGAAGACCATGATTCAAACTTTGATCTGAACCAGGTACTTGGTGGCTGTTTCCCAAGTTGGGGTTTAAGGGTTTGACTGCTCGAGACTATCTTGGTGAGACCTTACATCATCAAACTATGTTTCTTTTCATCTATTGTTTGGAAGTGTGAATGTTTTTCTTTTCTTGATTCAGCCATTGGAACCATTTTCTCCTCAACTGATACTGTTTGCACTCTACAGGTTCTTGATTTCTAAAGATTATCTTGTCCTGATATTTTCTAAAGTAAAGCTTGTTTTTTTTATTACATTCCATGTTAACTTTATTAGATTCTCCATCAAGATGAGACTCCATTGCTATACAGCTTAGTATTTGGAGAAGGAGTGGTGAATGATGCAACTTCAGTTGTACTCTTCAACGCCGTTCAAAAGATTCACTTTGAAAGCATTAACGGTTTGACGGCTCTACGAGTTTTTGGAAACTTTTTGTACCTCTTCTCCACCAGCACAATCCTCGGCGTCGCTGTAATTTAACTGCTTTGACATATACTTTTTCACTCTCTTTTGTCAAATACTCAGTGTGGATGTCTTGCAGGTGGGGCTAGTAACATCTTTTGTCCTTAAAGCCCTGTATTTTGGAAGGTAAAAACTAAACCAAACTTGAAAATATTTTCATCTCAACCTTAAGATGTGCCTTTATATTGATCTCACTAATCATATGGTTGCTGATAGACACTCAACTACACGTGAACTCGCGATAATGGTCCTAATGGCTTACCTTTCATATATGTTGGCTGAGGTGATATCTCCAATAATAGTTCAGGCAGAAGTCAAATGCAGCTTTTTTTAAATGTTTTAAAACTTACTTGCAGCTCTTCTCATTAAGTGGGATTCTCACGGTTTTCTTCTGTGGGGTTTTGATGTCGCATTATGCATCATATAACGTGACAGAGAGTTCAAGAATCACTTCCAGGCATTGTTTCAGACAATTATTTGTTCTCACTCTCAAGTCTCAATAGGAGGAAATGCTTTTGTTTAACTGTCCATCTCTGTTCTTGCAGGCACGTATTTGCGATGCTTTCCTTTATTTCGGAGACATTCATATTTCTATATGTTGGAACAGATGCTCTTGATCTTACCAAGTGGAAGACAAGCAGTTTAAGGTATAAATAATTGTCAAAACAATACATACAACTGTGATATGAGCCTCTTCTTACCCCTGCAAGTTAAGCTGTGGTGAAGTTTCTGAAATCTCTTCTATCATTCTAATGAAGAATCTTCTTCTTGCAGCGTTGGGGGTACTTTGGTTGTCTCCAGTGTCATAACCGGATTAGTTCTGCTTGGACGAGCAGCTTTTGTCTTTCCACTCTCTGTCTTAACTAATTTCATGAATAGAAACACTCAAAGAAGCGAGTCTATCACATTCAAGCACCAGGTTTTAGCCTTTTGTTTTTTTCTTTCTTCAGTTAAGTTTATCAGAAACACACAATATCTCTCGACTACAAAAGTCTTTGAAAACTATATATGGCCTTATAGGTGATTATTTGGTGGGCGGGGCTAATGCGAGGTGCTGTCTCAATTGCTCTGGCTTTTAAGCAGGTTTTTGCTCTTTTGCACATTCTTACTATCTCTTACTTAAAATGTTTTCATTATAATCTTATTACGTTATATGTTTGATGTGCCAAGTTCACATTCTCCGGTGTTACATTGGATCCTCTAAATGCTGCGATGGTCACCAACACCACCATCGTTGTCCTCTTTACTACACTGGTACAACAAACACCACTTCATTAAGTATGTTCCCCTCTGCTCGTAGTAAAAAGAATCATAAGACTGTCTTCTTGTCATGTAACTAAAAACAGGTCTTTGGTTTCCTCACAAAGCCACTTGTGAACTATCTTCTTCCTCATGATGCAAGTCACAACACCGGTAATAGAGGTAAACGGAGTGCGCCAGGTTCCCCGAAGGAAGATGCGACGCTTCCTCTACTCTCCTTTGACGAGTCTGCTTCCACTAACTTAAGCAGAGCTAAAGATAGTCTCACCCTTCTGATCGAACAACCTGTTTACACCATCCACCGCTACTGGAGAAAGTTTGACGATACATACATGAGGCCTGTCTTTGGTGGACCTCGTCCACTAAATCAACCAGAATGCTAGGTAGAAACCTTCATTGTTACTACCACAAGTAACTATTCAGATGATGTAATCATCATAAATAGTAACTGAATAATTCATTGTTATTTTCTTTTTGCAGTTTATGATTGGAGTTGTCTGCAGGGAAGGCATGATGAGTTAATGTTTTTCAATTTTCAAGAGAATATGTAGTGAGAAACCAGTGTTTTATCGTTTTCTTTAATGTGTATACAATGGTTCTTCTATATACACACAAGGTGATCCAAGATCGTTACAAGTTTATGATTTACTTGGATCAAAACATTAAGATATAGTGTAACTCAGAGACTTCAGATCAAGTAGAGGGTTTCAGTTCTTCAAAGCTGCACGTTACCAAAACAACAGCACAAGATATGTAAGGCTTTATTATTCAGATACTACTAACCAAGCTAGTGGTTTCTAGTATATCTATGGGACTATGGTTTTACCTTGGCAAGCAGGAGGGATTGTTGTGATGTCACATTTGCTTAGAAGATCCTGGACTTTAGATGACTTGGTTGCTAGAACGGGGAGATAAGATATGAACTTGCAGACACATTCGAGATTAGCAGTTTGGAGGACTATGCAGCATGCGTCACCTGGAGGCGGCGGGTTGTTTCCGGTGACTGCTGGACGGCATCTCTCTAAAGTATTTGCGTTGATGTTACATACGGGAATGCTTGTAGGTTCTTCCATCAACACCAGGGCGATGAAAGCAATCACCAAAGCTGCATATTTCACAAGGGTTCGGGTATTGTTCCTATCCATTTTCTTTTTAATCTTGACTCTAGTACTCTACCTTGGAACCCTTAACTTTAATGAGCAGCTTAATGTAACAAGTTAGTTCTAAGCGAAAGCTAGAGAGAGCGTGTGAGGTGGGTCGTCGACTCTCTGGTCCTAGTCAAGTGGTCAATTGAGGGAGACTTGTGGTAGTTATTGGTTTCTTCTTCTTCTTTTTTCTCGTTTCATACATTGAAATTGAATGAAAATTTTGGTAGGATAGATTGTTGAGTGATATTCTCTTGATTGTTATGGTTTTGTGTAGAGTTAATTTTCAAATAATGTTCAACTACAGATGCCTCGTATTTCATTTTGTTCTTGTTTATATCGATCTCTTTTGTTCAATGAATTTCTTTTAATTATCTTTTCCTAAATATTGTTTTATATTTGGAAGGTTGATTGCAATGGGATGTAAACATATGCGACCATTTTCCTCTGTGGCGTTGAGATGTCGCATCATCCATTACTAGCAATGTTAATTAGCGTTGGGCACGACCGGCTAGTATCGTAACTTAAGTATTTGTGATTTGCTTTTTACTTCGGGGATATCTGATTTTTGATTTGTTTTCATTCGAAAAAATATCGATATGTGAAAAATTTAGGATATTTCCAGGTATTTACAGATATCTAATCCATTTTGTTCAGTAAAATTAAATTTTGAAAACTTTATATATATTTGTTTTTACAAAAATATCTTTTACATAATATAAAAGCAAAAGTAAAAATTAATGTAACTATATATTTCATATATTTTAAAAAATAATTAAATTTTTTTATAAAACAATATTTGTTAAAAAAATTGTAGTTTTTTTTAAAGATATTATATTTGTTTCTTAATTTAATATTTTATAAGTAGTTTTGTAAATAAAATAAATTTTATGTTAAAATAATAATTATATAAGATTATACATTTAAATTATATATTTAGTTATAGATGTACATCTATATTTATAAAATTTGGATTGGAGCGGATATTAGTTTTAAATTTTTTAATATTTATGATTTATTTTATTTTTAACGGATATTAATTTTTATGATAAAATCAAAACGAATAAGAAATCAAATTAAATTTAACGGATAAAATGTCGAGTCTAACTGTAATGTTTATCGAAAGTTAATAAGTGCGTAGACTCGTGGTTCTTTTAGGTCAAGTCATTTTTTTTTAGTTAGAGATGGGTAAATAAACGGACAAATGTGGGGACATTAGTTGCATACAGAAGTCTCCGGTTGGTGAATGATAGTATAACTTTGCTGCGAATTAGTCATGTCAATAGTTTTCCGTGTTAAAAAAGTCCAAAAGACTATTCTTGTCATGTCACAACATGTCTATTTTGGTGGACCATCTGCTTCCTCATGTTGCAGGTCACAAGGCTAGAAACATAGATAAATTCACTGAAGAGAATTTCATAACTTCTATGGTTTCAAACACAAAACTATGATTCATAAACTTGTAGTTTACCGTTTTCATTTAATGTATAGAACACTGTTCTTCTAGTTACAAAAGCTATATCAAAAATCATTACAAAAGTTTGTGATTTTTATGGATTAGCTTTTTTTACTTTTCAATTACTACTAGAGAAGATAATATTACTGGTAATCTCAAAAGCATGCAATCTCCAAAGGATAGATAAACGCCATCATATACTCTCATTCCAAACGTTTATGCAATTATATTTTCTATGTTAAGAAAAAACGAGGGAACTTATGATTCTTATTCATAAATAATTGATGATGCCCTTTATATATGGAGTTACAATAGAACGTCATTAGATAAATGAAAAGATAATATTCTTAAATAAACATGGAAAAGGTAAACATTATCCAACAAGGAAAAAGAAAGTCTTGGTTAGTCTTTATCCACTCATGGTCGATGGAATATTCCTTTTGGTCGGATCTGGTTCGATCTAATCCTCATGGTTATTGCATCCACGTCAAATGATTCATAACATTCTATACTTTTTTGCACTTTTAATTATGATTTTGGGTTCTCTGAAGGAAGAGGCGTGAGGAGTTAGTTTTTGCATATTCAAGAAAGTATTCACACAATGGATACAGTACTTAATTGTTTCCATATATAGAACACGTTTATTTTATTTAGAAAAGGTGACTTAAAAATAATTGCAAAATATAGTGGTTTATTCGAATAGAACAACAAAAGACATATTATTATAACTTAGAGACTTAATCTTGCGGCAGGCCGGCATGTGGCCATTCCAGCTCAGTTCTTTAATCTGCGTGTTAAAGAAAGAACAAACAAAACCAAAACGTAAGACTTTCCCTCTTTACTCAAACCAGTTTCGAATAATTTTAATGGTACTTTTGAATATTACCATGGCAAACAGGAGGGACGCTTAGTAATGCCACAATTAGCCCCTAGATTCTTGATTTTTTCTCGGTCAAGCCCGGACCTGGAGAGGTACGTGCAGAGACATTCAAGATTAGCGGTTTTGGCCACCTGGCAGCATTGGGGAGTGGGAGGTGGTGGGTTGTTTCCAGTGACAGCTGGACGACACTTCATCAAATCGTTTGTGCTGATGTTACATATGGAAATGCTCTTAGCTTCTTCAATCATCATCGCAGAAACTACAACCATCACAAGAGCTGTGATGAGGATTTTGGTGTTGTTCTTACCCATTCTGTCTTTTGTTTGTTTGTTTGTTTATCTTTACCTTCTTTTCTCTCTCTCTCAAGTTCTCAACTCTGTCGTGAAACCCTTAAACCTAATGAGCTTCTTATATAGCAACCGTAGAGCCATGTCACGGGTCTTTTGCGTCAAAAATTTGTAAGCAAATGGACAAATGTGCTAGACCTTAGTTTCATGCATAAGTCTCCGCTAGAAAGTTCTCCTTTACGTGACTCAGTGAGTTTTGGTCTTTGTATTTTGGCTTGCAGTTCATAGCACTGCAACTCATATAGTATACTGTAAAACCATAGCGAGAAAAAGAGAGAGTCATATAGCTGTTTTGTGATGTACCACCAGATCTCTGGTTTGTGAACGTTTATCTGCTTACAATGAGAGGTAAACTTAAGTGGTATTCAAATGTAACGTTAATGCTAAGAGTAACTTATGTTATTGGTTGGTCAAAAAGAAAAAAACTTATGTTATTGTTAGGACATGATTTTTAGTCAAGTCCAAGGGCGGCTAACACAGGGGAAAATGGATGCGACCGCAGGGCCCATAATATTGAAAAATTACTAAGAATAATATATGTTAAACATCATTTTGCAAAAATACATAGTATCAAAAATATATTAACATTTGAATTTACACTTTAGTGATTATTGTTTTGGGTTTAATGTTGAAGGGGTGGGTTTGAGTTTCTAACTGTTTTATAAATATTTTTAAAAGATAATTTAGTCTATTTTCATCATAATTGAAAGGTATTTTTGAAAATTGTTATTCCTTAAAGGTAAATTTGCAAAGTGGTATCAAACTTATGGTAGAATTACAATTTCTCCCATAATATTTGGGGGCCTAATTTTTTTTTCTTTTTTTTTGCTAAAAGATATTTTTAAATTTTTTTTTTCAAGTATATAAAAAGTTATATATATTTTTGAAAATTCCATATATTAATTAATATTTTATATACTTTTGTAACTAAATTTTGTTATTAGAAATTTCATATAATTTTGAGAAATTGTCAAAATAGCATAAGTTAAGTACCACTTTGCAAAAATACACATTATCAACAATATATTAATATTTGAGTTTATGCTTTAGTGATTATTGTTTAGGGTTTAGTGTTAAAGGGGTGAAGTTGAGTTTCTAAATTTTTTATATATATTTTGAAAAAATAACTAAGCATATTTTCATCAAAAAGTTAAGGTATTTTTGAAAATTATCATTCATTAAAGGTAAATTTGTAAAGTGGTATCAAACTTGTGGTAGAATTGCAAATTCCCTTATAATTTTTAAGATTTTATCTTTTTTCTATATATATTTTTAAAAAATTCTATCAAAAATTCGCGAAAAAGTTTTTTTTTGCCCAAGGGCCCCAAAAAGTTTTGAGTCGGCCTTGGTCAAGTCATCTATTGAGTCCAAAATGTGTCAGAAAATCAACAATGTGGGGTAGGTCTGATCGGTTATCCAAAATATTTTAAAGTATTCAAATCTGATCTTTATCCGGTGGATACATGTTTTTATTATTCTTATCCAAATTTAGGGTTCACGAATATCTGGATGTTGGATATCCTTCTAAAAAATTATAATATCCAGCGGATAAGGATCTAGATTTTGATCCTTAAAATAAATAAAATTAAAATATAAAATACTAACAAAATTTTTAAAATAAAAGTATATATAATGTTTTTAATTATTTATATGTATACTTTTATAAAATTTATATTTAAAATATTACAGAAATGAAAATATAACAAATAAATTTAGTTTTTTATAGATATTACTGTTTTTTGAAATAAATATTAATAAAATTATGGATCCGGATATCCAAACTAAAAAAAAATTAAGATATCGGGATCCGGATTCGGTTTTGACGGATCCAACATTTTACTATCCGAATCCGGATTCGATTTTGACGGATCCAACATTTTACTATCCAGATCTAGATTCGGCCTTTCTGAATATTGGATTTTTGGAGCGGATCCGGATCAAATCCGAATCTCGGATAATAAGTGTCAGGCCTAATGTGGGTGGACCTAGCTGCATGCGTAAAGGCAACTAGCATATACCTAGACCGGTTGGTAAATGATAAAACTTTGCATATTATTCAAATCGTACAGTTTTTTATTTTGTGCAATCAAAAGACTATTCTTGTCATGTAACGTCTTTATTTTTGTCAACTTTCTGCTTTCTCGTGATGAAGAAACAGAGATAAAATCTCTGGAGAAAGTTTCCTATCTATTACCACAAGTAAACAATCATAATCACGATAAGTGAACAGTTTTTGAGTTTGGGTTTCAGCAATTCCAACAAGAAATTTTATTCTGAGAATTACTGATATTCAAAATTAAGGTTTGAAGGTGAATTGCTTCAACAAGAAACATCAAAAATAACTTCAAATTAGATAATAACCGCGCCTTGCGCAGAATCAGATTATTAATATTATTATTTTTAAAATAAAAAGATAGTAGGTCTGTTTAATCTAGATATTGGTTCGGTTTTAAGTTGGTGTTTTGGTTTTTGCTCCTAAAATATAATTACCATTCTAAATGCATATTTATTTTGGTCTATTCAGTTAAAATGTTTAAGGTTTTTGGTTTTTTCGTCGATAACCAAAAATTATTATTATTTGTTTGGTTTATATTATATATTTGGTTTCATGTTATATGAATTTTAGAAAATTTTGAAGTCGAGCCAATGGTTTCATATTATAATTTCTAAACGAATACAAAATCAAATCAAATCTAGATAATAGGTGAAGAAGAAAAAGAAAAAAAAATAAGACAAATAATTTCATTACAATTTGGTCGATGATGAAAGAAATCATTAAAAAGGAATATTCCAACTTCCAAGAGAATTACAATCCTCACTTATGGTGAATATTTTATTATTTAGGTGTTCACGTAATGTGCACATGTATGTGTATGTAAAAGTATATAAAATGGTTGATATATATATAAGAGAAATACACTAGGATAGCTGTAAAAAGTTTTTGTCACAAAATAGTATTCAAAGAAAAAATGACCAAAATAAGTTTTATTAAAGGGTGTAAATATACACTTACACCCTTTGGATTTACTAATCGAGACTTAGATTTAGAGTTATGGGGTGGGGTTTAAAATTCTAAAAAATTAAAATTAAAATTAAAATTTTTAAAATAAAAATGACTATTTTTGTCTCTTTTTTAGTGCTATTTTAAACTTAAAAAGGCATTTGAGAGAATTTTCCTATATAAAATACTTTTAGTTAACATTAAAAGACATTTTTTTTTTCAAAATAACACATGTAAGATAAAAATCTTAAAATAAATTAAGTAAAAATAAGATAGACCTAGACATTAGTGATTTTTTTACAAATTACATTTCTATGTAAAATTTTTGCATGTGAATTTTATTAAAAAATGTAAAGTAATACATAGTGTGAACACATTTAATGTAGCGTTTGGCTAACAAGCTTTCTACACGTCAGTGTACTCATTCTCAAATCGATGTGAAACTCTCACTGGTGAACATAATGTGATCACATTAATGTCAAATGTTTTTCTTTTAACATAAAGGGAATCTTTTAAATCTTACATTTTAATCCTCAAATATAGCAAAATAAACTAGAAATACTAAAGTTTTAAATAGTAAATACACATTTAAATAGAAAATGTAATATTTATGATGTATAGATGGAAATTTCAGTTTCAACAAGTGATCAAATTCTTATTTGTTTTTTTAAAATTGTATCGATTAGAGAGAAAGGTTATAAAATGGTCTAATTTCATATACATAAAAAAAAGTTATTTAATACTATATTATTTTTATATAATAGTTCTGATTTTAATATTAACATACTAAGAAAAGATGAGTTATGTTTTTAGATTTTCAAGAGAATATGAAGTTAGAAACCAATATTGTATCATTTTCTTTATTGTGTATACAATGGTTCTTCTATAAAGACAAGGTGATCGAAGATTATTACAAGTCTATGATTTATTTGGATCAGAACTACAACGCGTTGGCTATCAACGGTTAATGAATCTTTCATGTCTGTTCACTCAAACTGTAGGTCTTATTCCATATAATGAGATGTACGTTAATTTTTTGATGGCTAAAAAGTTTTGTTTACTGACCGATGCAATCACCACACGATTTTTTCCGTATTTTGGCCTCATTCACACAATACTGCAAATTACTTCCCGTAGTTCATCCATTATTCCACTACTCCACCTCAAACACATTTAACTCTAAAGTTTTTTCTATATGTGTAACCGAAAAGATAAATGCACTTTTGTGACATAGGTATACTCAAATCAAATCTTTTAAACCTTTTCATGTACCACCAAGCATGATATCACAATTTACCCTCTCTCACATAACGCAACGTCCTTATTGCCCCTTAAGATCATTACCCATGTTAGTGTGTGCCCTCACAAGATTCCAAACTCGTCTGGGTTCGGGTTTGATACCAATTGTAACGCCTCAACCACTCATGGTTAATGGGTCTCTCACACTTGCTCACTCGGCTCGTGGAACCCTTTCCATGCGACGGGAGTTCGTTAATTTTTTGGAGGCTAGAAAGTCTTGTTTACTGACCCTGCAGTTACCACACGAAATTTTCCCGTGATTTGGCCTCACTTGCAAGATATTGTGAGTCACTTTGTAATAAGTCGCTCAACTTTCCACTACTCCAGGTCAAAACATGCTTAACTCTGGAGTTCTTTCTATATGTGTGACCGAAAAGGTAAGTACATTTTGATGACATAGATAATCAAATCAATTCTTTTAAAAGTTTCAATATAACCGGAATGTTACAAGAACATTAAGATATATTATAATTTAGGACTTCAGATTAGTCGTAGGACAATGTCAAGCAGAGCCCTTTGTGTAGTTGTCTGTCTCCACCTCAATTCTTTAAAGCTGCATGTTACCAAAAGAGCAAAACAAAAAATGTAAAACTTTCCTTCTTTACTTATTATTGAGATACTACTAAGCTAGTTGTTTCTAATACATCTATGATACTTTGGTTTTACCTTGGCAAGCAGAAGGGATCGTTGTAATGTCACATTTCCTCAGAAGATCCTGGACTTTAGATGATTTGGTTGCTAAAATGGGGAGATGAGATTTGAACTTGCAAACACGTTCGAGATCAGCAGTTTGGAGGACTATGCAGCATACGTCACCTGGAGGTGGCATGGTTGTTTCCTGTGACTGATGGACTACATTTCTCCAAAGTATTTGCGTTGATGTTGCATACATGAGTGATTGTAGGTTCTTCCGTTAAAACCAGAGCGAAAACAATCACCAGAGCTGCATATTTCACAAGAGTTTTGGTATTCTTCTTATCCATTTCTCTATTTGATATTACTTTGTCTTGACTATAGTGCTCTACCTTGGTGTTGGAGGAAAGTTTCACCCTACTACATTCCTAATTCGAGAACCCGACCCAGAGAAGAATGGACCAATATTTTGGATGACAAGCCCATGGTCATATCGAGCTGGAAAGATGGACCATGTCGAGCTCCTATAGCCAGACCTTAGTTGAAAGGAAGATAAAGCATTAAATAACATCATTTAAAGCCCTGATTCTCACCAGAGATCACACAACCGTTATGATCCCGTCTAAAAGATTTATAAAAGCGAAGACAATGTGAAGAAGAAGAAGAAGGGGGGGGGGACTCTCAAAGAGTAATAAAACACTTTTGATACATTCATACGTCTTTGTCCTTAGTTACCAATAATATTTGTATTCGTTTTCTATTCGTATTATCAATAAATACACTTTTTCATACATAATCATCAATATACATCATTTAACTCTAGAAAGAGAGAGATTCAACCAATCCTCTAAAGATTCCAACATGAAACACACCATCATGATGACCAAATCAATCACTCCTGCAACAAAAAGAGATATTCCAGTGAATACGGTATCAGTCGTATATGAGGGCAATCAGTCATATAACGCTCAGATAATTTATAAAAGAAGAGATATAGGAGAAGACTCCGCAAGAAGACTTCTTCTAGTACATTAAATGTTGGAAGACTTCCGTAGAAGTCTTTCAAGTCTGTCTCATATATTAAAAACCTGTGTATCCAAAATCATTCAAATGGTTTCAAAACATTGAGTAGATTCAAAAATAAGGTAAAAAAATTAAAACAACAAAAAAAGTTTTGAAAAAGTAAGAGTTTTAAGCAATAAGAGGCTACCAGATGAAAAAAAATATAATTTATAGATCGACTTTTAAAGGAGTGAAAGATGAGAACCATGTAATGAAAAACCTACAAAAACAAAATAAATCAATGAGAAAGATATGAGATAAGAATGAGAAATTGATATAAATTTTGTGTTTTTAAATTCAAAGAGATTTGAGAGAGGTTGGGGAGTTTTAGAATGAGAAACATTACATTTTTTGTTGGAGTCATTTGAGAGGAATAAAGAGAATGTGTAATTTTTTTTATATAAGGAGATAAAAATTCTAATAAAATTAAATATTGTCGATTGAGAAGACTTTCAAGTAAATCTCATAATAGAAGACCTCCTAGAAGACTTACTTGAATTGACTATTCACCTATAAGACTTTTGTGGAAGTTTTCTAGTGCATTATTTGTTGAAAAAATTAAGTCACATAAACCTTAAACTCAAAATAACTAACTAACTAGAAACAAACACTTCATAAAACTTAAAATCATTTTTAAAAGTATTGAATATACATAAAACTAAACAAATAAAAGTCAAAATTTAATTTTTCAAAAGAAAAGTTAAGCTTCCAAAATCTAACCATTATAATACATACAATACTACAACATATATTAACAAAATCAATTTTAAAAGTATTTAATATACACAAAACTAAACACATATATATTAAAATTCAATTTTACTAGATATTGATTTATATTATTTACAAATGTTAATAATTACATTATTTCAATTTTTCCACATCAAGATATTTTTTATAAAATTTATAAATTGTTTTGGGGATTTACTATACGAGAAGACTTACAGATCTTAGAAGACTTACAAAACTCTCAGAAGACTTTACGGAGTTATATTCGTAAAAATGATTTATTTTTTTGTCATAAAGGGTTGGTTGTAATTTCACTAGTCTTTTGAGTATTTTTTACATTTGATTCAAGTTTAGATATACTTTTAGGGTTAAAATCAAGTTTTGAATCATATTTGGTAAATTTCCCTTAAATGTGAGTGATTTACATTCTAGAATGTAGTGTCATGATATTCAATACCCTAAATTCTGAAATAAAAAACTTAGAAAATTAAATAAAATTCTTAACCAATATGGCACTGGTTAAAATTAAGGATTACATACTTTTAGTTTAAAATCGTTTAAATAAAATTTAATTTGTAAGAAGATTAAATAAACAAATTATTCTATTCCGGAGATGGGTTTAAAAATATACTCTATATTGAAAATATTTTTAAAACTATGTATGTAATTATATACAATTTTTAAAAATTATGTCAACAAAAACTATTCCGTATTATGAAAGTGGGAGTAAGAATCTAGTTCTATTATTACAAAGTCTATATATTTTGTTTACATATAATCATTAATAAAATGTCTAATATGAAAAAATTAGCTAAAATAATTCTCTCAAATTTGATGTCAATAATTGATGGCCTGAGTTAAAACGACAAAATTGGGAGATCCTAGTTGGTTAGGACCTACTTCTCTCAAATTTTGTTTTGGGTAGGACCTACTTTTTAGTCAAGTCGTCTTTTGCGTCCAAAATGTGTATAAAAACGACAGATGTGGGAAACCCTAGTTGCATGCATAAAGACAACTAGCATAGACTTTAGTCCAAAAAAAAGACAACTAGCATAGACCAGTTGGTAAATGATAAAACTTTGCGTATTAGTCAAGTAGTACAGTTTTTTTTTTGTGTAAAGAAAGATCAAAAAGAATATTCTTGTCATGTAATGTCTAATTTTGTGAATCATATGCTTCCTCGTGGTGGAGAACAGAGATGTTTTGTGATGTAACACCAAGTCTCTGTTTGTGAACTTGTATCGGCTTACTATGAGAGGTAAACTTGAGTGGTATTCAAATGTATTCAATAGGCTAACTGAAAACTAACAGTGAAGAATAATTTCGGATGCTTTTAACTAGGGAAAAATTATTTTATCATCTTCTTTTATTAATTTTCACATACTCTTATTTTTATTATATTCTTGATATGAATAGTTAATGTCGAAAGTGTCTCTCAATATATGATCAATCAAAATTTTTCTCTCTCCAACAAAGCCTGTTCTTTTCCTCTTCTTCTTCGTCTCTTTTCCCTCTCTCTCTCTCTCTCTTTTCGGTTTCGTGAGAGTGGTAAAATCATAGGGTATGGTTCAAATTCCAAATCAGCTAGCTCCTCTGTTGGATGTTGAATCATTGAGCTATTGATCCCCAACCTAGCTCAAATCAACATTGCTTCAGGTAAGGCATTCTCTTGGTTTGTAGCTTTAATCTTCGTAAAACCTCATCTTTTGAATTCACCATACACAATAACATGTTTGTGATTCTGATATTTGATATTTTATTTGTGTTGACAATGAACTAACTGAGGATTGGAAAGTGTGGATGGTGTGTCTATTAGAGAATTAGATAACCAAAAACTGGTATAATCATAAAGAATGATAGAATGTCAAGAATGAACCATGATTATTTTGATTTGAAGAGGAAGAAAAATCTAGAAAACCTAATATAGCTATGGTATAAGTTAAATGGTAAAACTGTAAAACTTGGTAAGATTAAATTGTTATAAATTTGTAAAACTTGGTATTAGTTGAACCGTAAATAAGTGTAACTAGGTAAAACTTAGTATAACTTCAGTAGCATAATTGTATAACTAGGAATAACTTAGTATAATTTAATGGTATAATTGTATAACTCTGTTTAACTTTAATGATTTTCTTATACAATAGACAATGGATTATTCTTCTACAAACATACAATTTTACTATGATGGACATTATGTGAAGTCTGTAGATTATTATGAATGGATTCCAAGCGATGATCATTTGTATGTTATATCCTTTAAGACACGATCAATGGAGGAGATCACTTATTCATTGTTGAAGGAGAGTATATCCAAGAAGATGACCATAGATTAGTGTAGGAATAATCTGAGTCTAAGTTACATTTCATTGGTAGTGGAACCTAAAATGAAATCATATATTTTGGATGATGAATATGTATTTGTTTATTTAACATCGGTGGATAAAGAGCAAAGAAGAGGTATTTTTCACGTAGAGGTTATCAAAGAATTGGAAATAGTTCCAATAACCGAACAACAATCACAATCAAGAGTTGAGAAAGTAAGCTCATATGGTGAGAATTACAGTGAACTTTCGAGTGGAATACCCGAAATTGAAGGTAATCCAGGTGAACTCACTTTATTTACTCACATAAAAGAAGCATAACATTTCTAGAGGGTATTAAGCGGGTGTAGAATGTTGTCAATGGAGAAGGAGATGTTGGGGGCATTGGTTTTGATAACATGAAAAGGGTGGAAAACGAGGACGGCGTGGATAAATCTATGGTTATTGGTGCTATTTGCGACTATGTTGAGCTGCCACATGTTGCAAAAGAAATTCCAGTGGTAACTGAGTGGAAAGATAGTATGGATACTGAGATGTTTTAAGAATTTTCGAGTAAAGAAGCAGTGAAAATTTTAATTGATAAAGCATCACAGTAGAACCGTTTTGGAATCCGTATCTTGAACTCGGATAAGAGTCGATATGTGGTTAAATTTCGGGGAGCTGATAAAGGTTGTAAATGGTTTGTGAGAGCTGCAAAGATAACGAAGTCTGAAGTGTTCTCGATAAGAACATACGTAAAGATGCATTCATGCTCTCGCGTTGATTTAAGTACTAGAATCAAAAGACACCAAGATGTGTTACAACTATTGTTCATGAAGATTATCCTGGACTATTTGAGACACCAATTCTGAAAACCCTGGTCGGTCTTGTTCAAAGGAGATTGGGTGTGGAAGTGTTGTACGCTATATGTTGGAGAGGAAAAGCTAAAGTTGTTGCGAATATGCGAGGTAGTCCTAAGGAATGATACAAGAAATTGCATTCTTATTTGTATATGTTGGAGAAAGTGAACCCAGGGACAAAAACAAGTTTGTTATTGGATTGAGAAAAAAGGTTTAGATATCTATTTTTTGCTTTGGAAGCTTACATTGAAGGGTTTGAGTATAGTAGGAAAGTTATCACTGCAGATATAACTTTTCTGAAGAATATAGAAGGTGGTGTTTTTAATTATTGTCACGGTTCAAGATCCAAACCATCACCATTATCCTATATATTTTGGTTTTGTTGATGGGGAGAAAAATAAAAATTGGACGTGATTTTTCACAACGCTGAAAACTATTGTATCGGATTCGCACAAATTGGTGTTTGTCTCATAAAGAAATGCTAATCTGATAAAACCTTTGTTGAAGTGTATCCGATGTCTAAATATGGGTATTGTATTTGGCATCTATCTCACAATGTGAAACTAAGTGTAAAACAAAACAAGGACGAGGTTGCAAGATAATTTAGAAAAATTGCACAAAATTTTTCAGAGGCTGAGTTTGAACAAAAGTATGAAGAGTTTACACAGATGTATCCAGCGTGTGCTACATATCTTGATAAAAGAGTATCTTTTAAAAATTGGGTGAAATGTCATTTCTCGGTGCAAGGTATAACATAGACACCTCTAATTGTGCGGAGTCTATGAATTCACTTTTTAAAAAGGCACGAAAGTACTCTTGGCTGCCTATGATTGATATAGTTGTTGAAAAAATGTCTGAGTGATTCAACAGACATATGAAGGATGATGCAGCTGAACCGTCATCATGAATTTTTTTTTTTTTGAAGAATAAAATGCATAAAAGAATACCGAAAGGTGAAAAACTAACGGTTACTTCGTTGAACTCTTTTTAGCTTGAATAGAGTGCCATTAGAAAGCAAGGGAAGACTTATTTGGTGAATTTTCAGCATAAAAAGTGCAGCAGTAGGTACTTGGATATAGATAAATATCCATGTGTTCATGCAATAAGCGCTACCATTAAGTGTTTGAAGCATGATAAACCAATATAGTTGAGTGACATGTATGATTTAATCTCGACTTATTACTTGATTAAAGTGTGGGTTTTAACGTATCAAATGACTATGTATCCAATCCCCCATATGTCTAAATGGATGGTTCCAAAAGAAATCACAGAAAAGTATGCCTTACCTCCAGTGTACACTGAAAAAAGGGAAGAACTAAAAAAAAAGTATCCTTCGGTAGCAGTACGTCGGAGTCACAATAAGTATGTGCCGAATATGAATTGGGTCGATGGTTCAATTTCTCGCAGGGAATACAAGGAACAAAAGAAACCCAAAGATCACAAAGAACATAATAAACCTAAGGATCACAAGGATCACAAGAAACTGGAGGAACTGACGGATCACAAGGAACTCAATCAACTCAAGGAACTCAATGAATTTAGTAGGTTGTGCTTGTCTGGCTCAAAATTTTGGTTGTGATGTTTTTATTGTAAAGCAAACTTAAAAAAAAAACTTTATGATTCTACAACTATGATTGGCAAACATAATAAAACTTTGTGTAAGTTATAAAATATTTTATATTGAAGATACAAAACTTTGTAGTTTTATGATTTAAATGAAAATTTTGAAAGTTTGCATCACAATGCATATTCATATGTTATTGATGTTATTTATGATATAAATTTAAACATTTAAAATTTGAAACACATTACATATTCGTATTCACTGAGAAAAAATACATTACTATTTTATAGTTTTTTTCCTAGACATTACCTTGTAGGTTTATAAAACTTTTATATATCATGAAATCAATGATATTTATACATAATTACATGGGAACCAGAATATAGTTGGTATAACCATAAAAATATTCATCCAAGTGCAATAAAACTAAGAAAATTGCAAAAATAAAAACACAAAAGTAAAACTTTGAATGTTTTTTGTAAAACTACAAACTTGGTAAAATTTCAAACACATAAATTATTAAAAAAAATTCCCGCCCAGCTTTTCGAATTTTGCCTCCCATTTTTTGAATTTTTCCTCTCGCCAAAATCGATGTGAAATTGAAGAAGACATGTATTAAACCCATTTTTTGGCTTTCTTCATTTATCTCAACCACATCTCTCTCCCTCTAAACTTTTTTTTCTTGTTTTGAATCCTCTTGTTTCTTCCTAACTCGGAATCATGACTCATCCATACGAGGAGCACATGCACATAAAGGCCTTGAAGAGATAAAACGACATATTTGGGTTCGTGGCGGATGTAGAGTACGGGATTTCGGCCAGCTGCCCTTTGGGGGGGGGAGGGGGAGAATCATCAACGAAGTGTTTTCGGATCTGAAGTATCCCACCGATTTTGATAATTTTCCAGGGATAAAATACTTCACTTGCATCAAATTTGGGGTAATTTATGGATCCTTTCGGGTTTAATGTGCAGATTTTGGTACTTTCTGGTTTTATGCGCATAATGATGGTCTCCATTTCCGTCAACCATGGGGTCTTGGGTGTCCAGCAAGAGGTAGAAATGCTAATTAAGCGTGTGGATGAGATGGCTGCAGAGATTGCTGAAATTAAGGCTAAGCTTACTCGTCTATGAGATGAGTCGACTCTTTGTAATATCGTTGTTCTCATTCCCTACCTACTCTACGCTACTCTTAAACTTTGTTGCAACTCTTCATTTTGTGTGTTTAAGATTAGTAACATGTAAGCTTAAGGAGTATGTCTCTTCTATCTTATGTTCTGGAAGTCTATTTGTTACAAGTTTCACGAAGTTTTACGGAGTTGTACAATGAAAAAGTGAAACTTTGGAAAAGTTTCACCTAT
Source organism: Moricandia moricandioides (assembly GCA_905132885.1). Taxonomy (NCBI): domain Eukaryota; kingdom Viridiplantae; phylum Streptophyta; class Magnoliopsida; order Brassicales; family Brassicaceae; genus Moricandia; species Moricandia moricandioides. The sequence continues at coordinate 61,327 of CAJHQQ010001738.1, forward strand.
TTGCACAATCACGAACCACAAGTTTGACGAAGTTTTACGGAGTTGTACAATAACAAAGTGAAACTTTCCCGAAGTTTCACCTACTAGCACAATCACGAACAACAAGTTTCACGAAGTTTTACGGAGTTGTGCGATGACAAAGTGAAACTTTCCCAAAGCTTCACCTACTTGCACAATCATGAACCACAATTACGAAGTTTAGCGGAATTGTACAATGAAAATGTGAAATTTTGGGAAAGTTTGAGCTACTTGCACAATCACGAATCACAAGTTTCACGAAGTTTTACAAAGTTGTACAATGACAAAGTGAAACTTTTCCAAAGTTTCACCTACTTGCACAATCACGGACAACAAGTTTCACTAAGTTTTACGGAGTTGTAGGATGACAAAGTAAAAATTTCTAAAAGTTTCACCTACTTTCACAATCACGAACCACAATTACGAATTTAGCGGATTTGTACAATGACAAAGTGAAATTTTGAGAAAGTTCACCTACTTGCACAATCACGAACCACAAATTTCACAAAGTTTTACGGAGTTGTACAATGACAAAGAGAAACTTTCCAAAAGCTTCACCTACTTGCACATTCAGGAACCACAAATTTTACGAAGTTTAGCGGAGTTGTACAAAGCTAGACGAAATAACATAAGTTATACAAACCACATTGTCATACAAACCACATAATTGTCTCATAATTAAAAGAGCAACAACGAGATAGAGATTTCAATCCTTCTTGTCCTTCTTCTTACCTCCCTTCTTGTCCTTGTTCTCCTTCTTCTCACCTCCATCCTTCTTGTCACTTGCCTCTTTCTTCTCACTTGCTTCATTCATAATCTTATTGGCTCGTGTTCCAATGGGACTCCTAACAATATACCTTGTCTTTACCCTTTTCGAAGGACCTCCTTCTTTAGCATTATATTCCTTTTCCTCTTGTATTTCTTCATCTGGATTTGCACATCCCAACTTTTCTTTTCCTTACCACCATCCTTAGCGACATCATTCTTTGCATTCTTAGACATCTCAAACTTCTCAGTCATCGTAGATATCTCAACCAATCAACTATCATCCATCTCAGCATCCTTAGCACACCATCTTCTTCATCATACGTACACTTACCAACATCATCATCCTTACCCCTACCAACATTAGTGTCCTTACCACCATGTTCCATCCGAATTTTCTGAGCAATACCGATAACATATGGATTAGCTAGAACACCCATGTCCTTCTGAGTTACATTGATCTCATCCTCTTCCTTATCCAACAGAGGATCACAATCATTACAACCATGAACAACACTCCTCCTAAGAAATCTCACTTCTTTTTCTAGAGGAGTTAGCTGGTTACCCAATGAATCGACTTTTTTGTTCAATTCCTTCCAACCATCTCGGATTGCATTCATAAGCCAACATTCAAGCACTTTTAAAGCCTCAACTCCAAGATCCTCAATCGATTCTTCATGAGCCTCAACTGATTTTGCATGAGCCTCACCCTCAATAACAGGAAGGGTGGCAGCTTCAATCTGAGTTATACGAGCAACCACATCAATCTTGTACTGTTCTTCAAAGATTTTTTTTAATTTCCTTTATGTATTATCACAGTTCAACCATCAACTGTTGCATCATCGTTGTCATCAGCCCAACAACTCTCCTTACCCATTATTCTTTTCAGAAGTCCCTCCTTAGCTGGTTTTGCTACAAAGATACTCTCAATATCATGTGGATACAAATTACCTTAGTTTCACCAAGTTTGTTCTTAATTCGAATTCACATATAACATAAATTACCTTAGTTTCACAAAGTTTCCCATTCATTTCTTTCAGACTGTATGACTTGGTTCCACCTTTGCGTTTGTACTGCATCTTGCACATCCGTGGGCAATCAGCGTGTCCACCAATCATCGTTTCTTGGAAATTGTTCCTCAAGCTTGGAATTACCTCAAATGCCAACAAATAAAAAAAAACATTAACATCAGATTAACATATATAATACCATAAGTACAAGAAGAGCATGAAAATACCTCCAAAGGAACATGAAAGCTTGTAAAAATTGAACTCGTCCGCACAACCCCCTCACACTTCTTCAAGAAGCTAGATACATCATTTAAGTTTTTCTTAAATGCATACCGTCCCCAAGGGAACGTTTGGCGCACATCTAAGTCATCAAAAAATCTCCGGAAGAAATTTTCCACAGGTGATGCTCCCTCTCTACTCTTTCGTCTTCCGATGATGTTGCTGGCTAAGAAGTACAAAACAACCATCTTCTGGCTATCCTGAGATGGCTTTCCTTTCGTTGCCAATATTTTCTCCTCCACGTCAGCGTATGTAACCCTTTTCCCTTCAAAATACTTGTTCTTGAAGGATGTACCACCCAATATCTCATGGTTTGGGGGATAATCATGGCGGTATAGTCCAGAGATGAGTTAGAGTTCTCTAAGAGAGTATCAGATTGGGACACTATTAACAATAAACCATAACTCATACTTCTTCACTACACAAGCTGATCGCAAAACGACAATCCACATTCCCATCCACTTCTGCTTTCGGTTTTTCAATTGGAAGAAATGTTGGAACTCTGGGTGCTCTATGAACTAGTCCACCTCTTTCGGTCTCAGGATCGTTTGTATATTACTTAATGCCGTATTCATGTAACATTTTCCGGAAAGCTTTAAACCCTTATGATATTGGCTTGGAGTAAAGGGCAGATTCAGCGTTTGCATGCCTTCTTCTTCGTCATCTAGATGTAGCACTCAAAAGAAAATCGGAACACATACGTCATAATAGAACCATCAACATAAAGTTTTTGGAAGTTGAACTTAGTTATACAATCATAAAGACTTAGTCTTCCTTAATTTAAAAAATTTAGATAATCGATACAATTGATGTTAAACTTAGCTTTACAAAATTATACAATCGATGCAATAACATATTTACTTTGTTTCTCAATATTAGACAATCGAAATCAGTTAAAATTTCACATAGTTTTACACAATTATACAATCTTAAAATCATACTATTTAAATCAAGTTTTACCCAATTTTATAAGTTCTACAATATCCTTAGTAGTTACTTACCTCTACATGCGACTCAGTTTCGTGTTGTAACAATGATTTGGTCTCTTCGGATTCCTTTGCCATTGTCTCTTCTTCTTGTTCATCATTTCTTTTGGATTCCTTCTCTCCTTCTCCGGATTCCACTTCATTTCCTTCTCCAGATTCCTTCTCTCCTTCTCTGAATTCCACCTCATCTTCTACTCTGGATTCCTTCTTTCCTTCTTCGGATTCGTCCTCTCCCTCTTTCTCACTTGAATTTTCTTCACTTTCTTTTGCATCTAGGGGAGGTTTCGGTTTCTGGGTCGATAGATCTGTTGATGGTGCTAGATTTTACGACATTCCTTACTTCACTGGTTTCAGATGTGACCCAACCGTTTTTACTCCTCCACCACTCGACCCGTCTTATTTCTGATTTGAGTCGACTTGATTCAACATGATTAGAGTTTTGATTCAACTACAATCTCAATTGGTGGGAGATGATTTCGAGATGAAGGTTTTCTGTGAAATTAATAATTTCAAGAATAGAACGATCGAGAAAGAATGAAAGAAACTTTAAGTTACTTAAACGAATTTGTAGGAATTTAAAGTACGGATCCGATTTTTGTCAAACGGTGTTGAGTGCGGATTTTGATAGTCCTACATAAGATTGTAATTATGCAAGTTTGTTTTAGTTTCGTGGTCTTTTACAAAAAAAAAAGAAATTTAATTAAAATAAAAATTAATAAATTTATAAAAAGGGGAATAATATAAAAGAATTTTTTCTTTCGAGCTAAAAGCACCGAAACATTTTATTCGTTAACAAAAGGGTGCAGTCGTGTTAGTCGTGTTTATTTTTAGGAATTTCGGTCCAAAATGTTTAAATGTCAAAGACAACTTAAACTCGAAAATATTCTCTTGGCTTACAATCTTTTCTCGTCTATCTTAAACAATGAATATGCTCTCTTTGATGCTCAACAAAGGAGGGAGAAATGGATTTTTAAGTTGGATAGTTTTCTAGTTGTTAGAGCAATTTCATTAAGGACTTCTCAACAACAGAAGTACCTTATAAAAGTTCAAACTAAGGAGATATATATATATATATATATATATATATATATATATATAATGAAGTTGAATTTTTCGTCATTTTCTCATGGACCTATTTCATCATATAAGTCTATAATTTATTCAAACCTAAGCATAATCTATTTATAATTATTAATTAAACAAATGTGAGATAATAATGAAATAAATACAAAAGTGATTATTATTTCAAATGATTTAGATATAGAAATATATTGAAAATTTTAAAAAATATTAGTCATTTTTATATCATAAAAAGTTTCCTGCATGATTTATTAGCAAATAATAGGAGGATGTAATAATATATTTACTAGATTTTGATTTGCACTTCGGTAATAATAATGTTAGATAAAAATTAATGTTTTGGTTTTGATATCTATTATATTAAAACAGCAACATGACCAATTGATAAATATTTGATCCAATTATTTATTACTCATGTAATGTTATTTATATTAATAATACTAAGTCATTTATATTATTGATAAAAGATTATAGAAAAAAGAGAGATAAATCTATTATATAAAGCAACAACATGATCAATTGATAACTTTTTTGGTCTAATTATTTATTATTCATGTATTGTTACTTTATATTAATAATACTAATTCATTTATATTATTGATAAAAGATTATAGAAAAAAGATAAATATAAAAATTTAAATTTTCAAAAAAGATTAAAACAAAAATATATTCGCCCTTTTAAAGGGCGGGTGAGAGTCTAGTACACTATTAAGTTACAAAGTTGTATTATATCAAAGAAAAAAATGTTTTTTTTTTTTAAAACTATATGATTTATCAATTAGTTTAGTTGATATTCTTATATACATTCTTTTGTTACAATATCATCTTTATATTTTGTATATACTTGACATTTACTAATTGGTGAGGTATAAGATTAAATGAAGTTCTATTATTTTAAGATGTTGGTTTGACAAAACTATTTTATTTTAAGATTTTAAACCAATTAAAATAATATGTTACATATATTGTTTGTCATCTCATCATGTTTATTACGTGAACAGATTTTTTTTTTAATTTTAAACTAATTATCTTTGATTATATTTATACACCTATTCATTCAAAATTAGTTTATAATTAAATAATATGGTATCTATTTCAAATTTATATGAAGAAAATTTTATATATATCAAATATAGGATCAAATAGCTGTGAAATAATTGGTATATTTATTTTATAAATTATTTGTATAATATTTTACAAATATAAGAGTAGCATAAAATATTTAAATTTATATATTACTGTGTATATGCCGATTAATTAAGTTTATAAATTATAAGAGTAACATAAAATAATATTAAAAAATATATCAATTCGTACTGAATATTCAAAATATAAGAGCATTACAAACTATGTTACTACATATTTACCCCTTATTTGATCTACATTTATAATGTTTTGTATTTTGTTGTATCATATGATCTAGAAAACTATATAAATAAGATTTGTATAGTTTTTTGAACTCTAGATGAAAAGATACATTTTCTAATGATATTTTTAATTAAAACCATGATTATATTTTAGCTAGAATTAAATAAAAAATAATACTACATATTAAAATTAAAAATATATATTTAGGAATGAAATGAGAAAAAGATTCTATTAAAAACACTCTTAATTAGTTGTTTAGAGAAAAAAACTAAAATAATATTGTTATGTAAATAGCAAAATTATTAAAGCAATAATATAGGAGATGGTCCAACTTAAAAAATATCACACATGAAGTGAGTTGTGACTTCTATTTTAATAAAATAGATATGTAAACTAATTAAAATGAATATAAACGGTTAATTATCATTTTAATATCATAAAACATTAAAAATATAAATATATAATTAACTCAAACTACCATAACTAATATAAATTCAAAATTCATAAGTCGATGGTAACGTCGACTTTTACAGTCGGTTATCAATCAGATTTGTCATCATGTTACCGCTGAGGATCATTGGCGGACTAAGGTCGTCCCTCCGGGTGGTGGGGCGGCACACCTTCCATTGGGTTTCCCGCTTTGTTGATCAACGAGGCTTCGAGGCCGACGAGACGGCCGTGAAGATCTTCTACTTTCTTTTTTGTGTTTTGTCTTGAAGTTGTTGTGTAATAAATTCATAATGGCCCTTTTGGTTTCTCCTCTTTTTTTTTGATTTACATAAATATTAATAAAAGAGAAACAAAAGGAAAATTTTATAAGAGATGATAGGTAGTTGGTACGAATCAGATATATATATATTTTTTTTTTTGAATTACTAGGAGGTTCAGACCGAAACCGTAATCCCCACAGGCCCGAAACCACAATATGTAATATTGGTTTCGTTCGAGTTGTCACTCCGTGTTGAATGCCAAATCGTTCTCATATTCATGCGGTGTAGCCGTGGTAACTTGATCTCGCGCCTGAATAGCTCGTGTTATGATAAGTTTTGTGTGGCCTTAATTTGGGATGGTACTTTGTCCATTCCTTGTGTCATGTGAGCTCGCGTTTGCTTCTTTGTATCCAACACTTTGTGGTTGAGTGGTCTGTCATCTGATGATAGTCACAGAATTGACTTTGCTCCAATCCGTCGCTCTCGCGTGATGCACCTACCTTAGAGGTGGTTGTTCCTCTCTCTTCGCTGCTGGTTGCTTTCATGTGATGATTGCCGCGGCCGACAGTCCCAATCCTATCCTTGGCGGAGTTTCTCATGCCCCCAAATTTTCTCAGCTTTGTTGAAGAGTGATTAGCGGTTTACTGATGATCAGTTCTCCCTGGAGGTTTTAATCGCTTAATAATGCTCTTTGAAGGGCTACAAGGACTGTCTCAACGGACGCTTGGTGTGTGAATGCCAGCTCGTTAATCCTTCGTACAACTTGCCCGACCTCAACATGTGTCTCATATGCGAAAGATTATCGTTTCGACGGCGGTTTGTGGTTGTTCCCCGTTCCAGCATGTTTTTCGAGGAAAACCGTTGCTAGTTGATCAAAGTCTTTGACTGAATCAGGTTCGAGACAGAAGAACCAGCTAAAGGCCTCTCGCTCGAGATGTTCGGTGAAGAGTTAACAAATGATGGCATTTTGTACTTTATTATGTATCTTTTTTTTTTTGGTTAAAAACTTTATTATGTATCGTTTTGGTTAAAGATATTAAAAATAAATTAAACTTGTAATATTTCAGCAAATATTTGTTTGGATCAATTGACAAACATAATTTATTAAATCTTAAATTACTTATTTAGTTTAAGCTTAGTTGTATTATTAGTATAATGCATATGGTTGATGGTTGATTTATATTGTTTAAAATATTTTGTTTCAATTTTTAATATTTTGATCAAAACATATATATATATATATATATATATATATATATATATCAAATGTTTTGGTTGTTTTCAGTTAGCATTTATTATATAATTTAAGGTAAAATATTAAATTTTATTGTATTCAAAAATATATTCATTATTAGTTATTAATTACAAAAATAAAATAAATAAAATTTATTAATTTATTTATATATGTGTGGTATATGATTTCCATATTCTAATAGTTTAAGAAAATATTTTGAAAAATGCATACTAAAATCAAAAATATCATGAAAAAAAAGAAAATATACATAGAAAATTATAATAACGTTATTATATATAATATTTTTAATTCATTAAAGATACCATTGTAATTTACCACTTTACGAGTTATCGTGAATGCGACACATACGAATTTATTTTCTAAAATAATATATAGAGATATGGAAGGGTATTGTGCCTACAATGTGAAGATGTGTATGTGTTAAGGATAAACATGTGACTTCACCCTTAGCTAAGAGCAATTAACAAGTTTGCACTAACCACTGCAAGGCAATAAGAGAAATTGCTCATCTTTAGACTCCAAATCATTGTTAGTGTTGCAAACCTTCTATATGTAACAACAACGAGCTTTTGTTTTTTTTTTTTAATTTTTTTTTTTTGTTTTTTACTTCAGTTTTAGTATGCTTTTTATTTTTCATCTCTTTTGATAATTTTTGTTTTCCTTTTTTGTATGTTCTCATCCGCTAAATCTATGGTTGCTTAAGTTCGTTGATACATTATTTTTAGCTATCTTAGTGACTATAAATTTTTCCTATATCCACCAAAGTCCATATGACTAGTGCGTTTGGTTCTCTTTCCTATGACTTACTCATGCATGCGTTTGTACGAACGATGTCGTTAGAGGTAGGCCTGGGACGTATTATCCGGGATCCGGATTCGATCAGAGATCCGTCTCGGATCCGTTCCGAAAATAGGATATCCGGAGTACCCGGATCCGAATCCGGATAGTAAAATTTCGGATCCGTCCAAACCAGATCCAAATCCGGATATCTTAATTTTTAGGTCCGGATATCCGGATCCGTGTTTTTAAAATATATTAAATTTTTAATTTTATTAATAATTATATTTGATATATTAGTATTTATACATAAAATATTTTTTTTAATATTATATTTAAATTTTACTAATATTATATGTCATATATATATTCATAAATTTTGTATAAATATTTAATTTATATTTTATTTTTAGATTTTTTATATTTTTAAAATATTTTTTATTTATTTTTAATTATTTTTTACGGATCCGGATCCGAATCCGGGTATCCGCGAGTATCACAATATCTAGACGGATATCCGAAGTTCGGATACCCAGAAGACGCGGATCCGGATCCGGATACTAAAATCACGGATCCGGCGAATCTGGATCCGGATATCCTAAAATACCCCGGATATCCGGTCCGTCCCACCCCTAGTTAGAGGTAAGGGTGGGCACGGATCGAATATCTTCATAATTTTTAGTATTTATGATTTGTTTCGTATCTTACGGATATCTGATTTTCCGATTTGTTTTGCTTCGAAGAAATATGGATATCCGGATTTTTTTTAGATATTTGTGAATATTTAAGGATATTTACGGATATCTCATTTATTTTGTTTAATACACAAGTAAATTAAAAAAAAACTATAAAATTATGTTTTCAAAGAATATTTTTGTATGATATAAAATGAAAATAAAAATAAATGAAACTATATGTTACATAAATTTCTAAAATTAATCAAATTTTCTTATAAACACACAATTATTTTTGTTTTTATAAAGATTTTATAAGTAAATTCTAAATAAAATTAACAAATGATATACTAAATTATTAATTTTATAAAATTATACATATAAATATCTATATTTATTTATAGATATACATCTATTTGTATAATGTCGGATCGAATCGGATATCCGGTTCTAATTTTTTTTATTATTTGTGATTTAATTTGTTTCTAACGGATATTAACTTTTAGTATTTGCTTTGCTTCGACGATTTACGGATATCCGGATTTTACGGATCGAATCGAAACGAATAACGAATCGAATCAAATTTAACGGATAAAATATCCAGCCATAGTTAGAGGGTGCTTATGAAAACCTAAAATTTGATTTGACTCGTGAAAATCAGTCAACATACGTATACTATGGCAACAATAGGGAGTTCCCACGAGAATCTCATAATTGGTATGAATTGATAGATTCAATATACCTCTTGAAATTCACCCTTGAGAATAACCCTTAGCAATTCACCAATGAAAAATAACTTTATGCATAGAGAGAAAATGCATTCATATATAAAACAAATATGCAAAATACTGATGAGATACATTCTTATTTATGTCTTTTAATTATATCCCACCAGCTCTGTGAATTTAATACCGATAAAGTTCATATCTTGATCCAAATCTGTCTTGGTTCGGTTTTCGAAATTGAGCACGCCTTAGGAAGATAAATAACGTATGATATTTATTAAAGGTTAATGCAAACATGGTAAAAAGAAGAAGAAAATAAACCTTAACTAGTAAGTGGGGGTTATTGATTTGTGTATTTTAATAGATTTGAAAATCTAAACTAAAACTAGTGTTATTGGTTATATGATTTTAAAATTTATATTGAAATCATCCTTATTGGTCTCATAATTTATAAATTCTATTCAAATAATGTGTTATTCAATCGTACGAATTTATTAATACATTTGATTTCATAATGGATTTTAATGGATCTACATGGATTTCTTGTTAAATATATAAAAACTCAAATTCGAGATAAAATCTCCAGATTTGTAAATATTAATTAAAATTCAAATGTTAGATTTAAGAATTTGTATATTTTACTTGATTTGTAAATACTATATGGATTTCTAATCAGTTAAAAAAATATAAACCAATAACAGCTTCTAATTGTGTCTAACCAAACTAGAAATTTTGAATTAGGTATGATCCCTTATATAATAATCATGGAGCACTACAATATGTTTTGGTCCATCTAAACATATATTATATCTTTTTATTAAACTAACAATCAAATTAATTAGTAATGTATAAATAATATTCTCCATTATTTCTTTAAAATAAAATTTACGGAATTACCTAATATGATTAACAAATATATGATAATAATGATTTTGAATAATAAAGATTTGATTATAATTTTTGTATCCTCCATCATTTTTGTTTAATATTATATTTTTAAAATAAATTAAACAATCACATTAAGCATATAAAAAAAATCTTATCTGCTATATTTTAAATTTTTTTAAAAAAAATATAAATTATTAAGCTGCTAAAAATTCACATTGTTTTTTTTTTCTTGTGATTAATGGTTTAAAGTTGTATATTACTTGTACACAGTGCCGGTCCAATCTTTTTGGATGCCGTAAGCTAAAAGAATTTTTAAAAAAATAATATAATAATAATCAAATTTTAAGGTATTTTGGTTTTAACGTACAGAGACATGCAAAAAAGATGCAACAAATAAATAAAAATGAAAAAAACGAAAACTAAGCCAAAGCTAAACCAAACCCACCCAAACCGGATTAGTTTGAAACCAAAAACCGATTTATGAAATATTAACATGTCATTAATATTTTATCTAATATCATATATATATTTATAATGTAAATTACATTGAAAATTTATAAACTAACTCAGTTTTATTAGTGATTGGTAAAAGTAATTTTTTTTGGTCAAAGGTAAATATAATTTTATCAAATTAACTACATAGAAATATTTGTCAATGTTATCATGATCATTTCAATGAGTGGCTTATCCTCTATCTAGACCGGCCCTGCTTGTACAATCCAACCAAACACCGACTTTTTGACCTAATCAATTAAATCTCTAACCTACATCGACTAAATTAAATTAGTTATGTCGTTAAGTTGTATAACATATAAATAGACCAATTCAGATAATTTTAAAGCTAAGTGAAGTTGACCTCCATATCACGACCACGGTTGAATTTTTTTTCTTCTTACTATCTTTTTTTTTTACTTGAGTATTCTTACTATCTTTCCATGACAAAAAAAAATTAAAGGATAAATTTATTCAAGAGTAAAATGTATTTGACAACACAAAAAAAAGGAGAATTCAAGAACGTGAGTTAAGACAAAAATGATTTGAATTAGGGTTAAAAGTAGAATTCATGAAAGAGATAAATTTGATGATTTTTATTTGTATAAAAACGTTGTTGTTTAGGTTAATGTTATTTTACACATAAATATCTGATTATGTTAATTTATTAATATATAACATACAAATATTTGATTATAACATATGTTTAGTTTTGCAGAACAAAACACAACAATTGTTTCGAAAAATGTTAATTATACGATTAGGGATCATAATCATGTACCAGAAAGAGTGCATATTGTATAACATGATTGTGGTTAGCAGCGCCTTCCGAACGCATTTTGTAGAACAATGTCAATTTGGATACTGTTTGTGGAAAGTACTTATGTGTTTCTTGTCTCAGCATTGTTCATTCTGGTGATTCTAGCATCATCAAGTCATCACTTCTTCGAGACCAGTGATAGGATTTTTTTATGAAAAATTGCCAAGAATAACATAAGTTAAATACTATTTTGTAAAAATACACATTATCAAAATATATTAACATTTGGGTTTACACTTTAGTGATTATTGTTTAAAGTTTAATGTTAAAGGGGTGAGGTTGAGTTTTAGATTTTTTTATAAATATTTTAAAAAATTAATTAAGTCTATTTTCATCAAAAAAATAAAGTATTTTTGCAAATTGTCATTCATTAAAAGTAAATTTGCAAAATGTTATCAAACTTGTGGTAGAATTGTAATTCCCCCATTTTTGATCATGTTGTCATGTTTTGCTATCCTATCTATCTGCATTATGAAACTCTTATGTCTTCTTCAAAGAATTATGTTGTTAGATTGTCTTTGGTTGCTAAACTCCTTATGGTTAATGATAATTTGGTTTCCAAGTGAAAAACTACGGTTCATGCTATTATTGATATTAGTGTGTCTCCATTCAAATGAAACACCCAATTTCTCTTCCAGCCATTGGTTTACTCTGTAATGCTTGATGTCATACATGTGTAAATCATCATCATAGTTTTCTTCTGCAGAGATAAATAAACAAAAGCGTCTGACATTTTCTAACATCATCCTTTTGTTTCTTACATTCGACCAATACAAATATATCTTTAATCACGACCATTAAAAACAACGAAATGATGAGGAACTCTTCATACTACAGGAATCTTTCTACACTTTCAAGGAGAGGGAAACTCACTGGTTCAGTTGCCCTCTGCTTCTTGAATGGAGTTCTCGTTTTAGGCCTCGGCACAGTGCTTATCTGCCTCTTGTGACTGTGGGCATTTGTGGGCAATCAGGATGAAACGCATTTGATACCTTATCCTTCCCTGGGGTATCCCAAGATCTGCCTCAGTATCATTATTTTAAAACTCTGAAGCGTTCAAGGCATTCCTGAAGAAACAATGCACAAGTGTACCCATTATGGACAATCTCAGGCTGTGTGAGAGAAACAAAATACTCTATAAAAACCTCTTTTGTTCAAACAAATATGGCTTGAAATTAGAAAGCTGGTCTCCTTCCCTTAGAAGCCGGTGAATCACATTAGTGATTTCAGTGCAACCTGTTGAAGCAACAACAATAGAGAATACACATAAATTGATCTTGCTCATTACTTAAAAAAACAATCAACATTGTTGTTGCCGCAAAGATTTCTGCAAAAGAGAGAATCTAAAGATTCTTGAGAAAGTAATTGATAACACAAAATGAGAATCACTCACTTTTGACATGATTGGTAACTTTGACTATAGATAAGATTGTTGTAAAGAAAAAAAGGATCCTTAATGATCTTTAGAGCTCTATAAGCTTTACGCCATTACTTCATTGTTGTCATCGGAGGAGTCTCTTTCAGATCTCTTCACAGAGACTAACAAAAAATAGAGAGCAAAGTGAAGGTAGAAGAAAAGTGACTCAATATAATTAGGTTATGCATTGAAAAATGGAAAGGTTACGAATCATATAATAAGATATTTGAAGTCTAAAATTCAAAGAAATAATATTGTCTATATGTTAGATCAAGTTGCGTGACGTTTGGAGTATGAGTTTCTTAGCATGCTAAGATTTTCCACATGAGAATACAGGAACAAAATCTACAAAAACAAAAACTGAAGACACACGATATATGGAGAATATTTAGTTGTTTAGTTTAAATAAATAAATATTAAAGTTTAATGTCAGTGGTATTCTCTATAATATTGAAAGGAAATCAAAGGGATGTCAAAAAATGTTTTTTAGTTTAATAGTATAGATTTAAACCCGACACAACTAATTTTAAATAAGTCGATGTAAATTAGGGGTTTAGTATAGCAAATTAACATAACTTTATGATTTATTACGTTTATAGTAATTGAGAATTTTTGTCATTTGTTTAGAGTCCAGGATTTTTACGCAGTTTTCCATATATCTACTCATAACAAAACTTTAACATCTCTATGTGAAAATGCAGTAGCCACAAGAAACCTGAGAAGTGCCATTTCTACTTCTTCGATACTTGTGATAAAGCCTCCTCTGTTCCTCGTTTTCTCGGTTTATCCACTCTTTTCGTCCCACCACTTACCCTCAAGCCCTACAAGCCATCGAATCGCCAAGTATAACACAAAATAGATTTGGTAAGATCATTTTTAGTATTTCAAAACAGAAAAAAATTAACCATTAAAAGCCAAGCATAACACCAAATAGATTTGGTAAGATCATCTTTTGTATTTGAAAACATAACAAATTGACCATAAGAAATACGAGAGAAAATGTAATCTATTTAGAGGAAATTATAATTCTATGATAAGTTTAATACCACGTTCTTTAGAAAAATATTCTAAAACTTTGAATCTTGAGGAAATTTTAAATAAATATTTAAGACCCTGTGCTTTTGCGTTCTTGGCACACCCAAAGAACCGGGTCTCCTCATCTTAATTACCCTGTGTCGGCAACATTTGTAGTTTAGTCGACCTTTAAAGTAAAGTTGTAGGATGACTAGAAGAAGAAATCTATAGCTTTTTCTCATTACTCTCATGTTTTGGCGTGTGGACCGTTCGGCTGTTTAATAATAAATATTATGAAAAAGGAAAGCTACCAAACGTATTTAAAATTTTAAGTCACATCTTGTGGTGGTGCTTCAATCATGGACCATGTCAAAATCCGATGGTTCCACCAGAATTAGCAAAGGACAGATCTGAGAAATGGAAGAAGAGTTGAGAAACTTAAGCAAGGTATGGATCTATGCCTTGATCTCCATATGTTATTGTTATTTCATATCATCTAGAATCTCCAAAGGTTTTCTTCGTCTCCTTTCCATTTTTCCAGTTTTCATTTTGTTTCTTGTTCTTCCTCTGTTCCTCTCTTCTTTGCACTTTATCGGCAGTTCAACTCTTTTCCTCTCATGGCTCGGAAATTTCAATCTTCTTCTCTTTGCTTTTGATCAAGGACCTTTGTGTCCACGTCCCTCAAATCTATGCCGTTTCATCTGCTTTGCTTGTTTCCCCATCAAAGTCAGACATAATCCTTCTCCAAATGACATCACAAGTCGTCATCGTAATAATGAACCTATGCCCAAATGGGTTTTAGCGGTCAAGGTTTTGGTCTTTGGCGTCTTGTTACATGTCTATAAATACAAGGACGGTTTGCCTAGGTTTGTTGTTTTGGCTCTATATTGTATCCATATTTACCTTGAGGCGGAACTTGTTTTGGTCTTTGTCGGGGCAGTTGTATCTACTCTTCTCGGCTGTGACATTGAGCCGGTGTTCAACGAGCCCTATCTAGCCACCTCTCTACAAGACTTCTGGAGCCGCAGATGGAACCTTATGGTTTCAGCTGTCCTACGCTCAGCCGTCCACATTCCGGTTCAGCGTTTCTTCACACGCTTTTTCAGTCCAAACACAGCTGTGTTGGTCGGGGTGATGGCCTCGTTCCTTGTCTCGGGACTGATGCATGAGTTAATCTACTTTAACGCAATCCGTCTGCCTCCAACTTGGGAGGTAACTTGTTTCTTTGTGTTGCACGGTGTTGCCACTACTACAGAGATAGCGGTGAAGAGAACACTGAGGTGGAGACCACCGCACCGGGCTGTTTCGGGTCTCGCGGTTATAGCGTTTGTGAGCGTCACAGGCGTTTGGCTCTTCCTCCCTCAACTGCTGCGGAACAATGTTCATGAGAGAGCGACTAGTGAATGTTTATTTGTTATTGACTTTGCCAAACGCAAGTTGTTCATTTCTTCTTCATGATCCCTTTTTTAATATATAGCTACAAATACTAATAGCAAAGCAACCAAACTTAAATATTTTGTTCATTGTGTGAAAATGTACTTGGAAGTGTGAGACATGTTGTGTAGCTTACTCCTTACACTATTTTTAACACGTTTGCTTGATTTGATAATTTGCGGATTCTTTAGGATTTCGTTTTCTCAATTCATGTGCTTGGTCAAAATGACAAAAGCCAAGTCTCCATGTTACAATATTATAAATGTTTATGTTACAATTAACTTCAATTTATGTCATTATTATTAGTATATCATGTTATCATTTTTCTTACAGAATGATACATAGCAAAATTATTTGTAAAAATGTCTAATAGATTTACCAATGAGAGCTTTTGGTTGTTGGAGGCTTCAAGTGCGACCGTCCACATTTTGTTGATATTTATCTTCAGTGCCAGTCTGTATATGCATGGTTCCCAAGTCTTTATTTCAAATATTAATTTAAATAAATAAAAGTAATTTTATTTTAGGAAAAGGAAATAAATGTTTTCCTGTTCATATGCATTAGCATTTTACTTTCTGTTCCTTAATGAATACTACTCCTACAATAGACCACATAAGAAGCTGTTACAATTAAAAAAAAAAAACAAATCCTTGTTTTCCATTTCCTGGAGTAGAGATAGCTTCCCATTAAAGTTGCAATTTCTAATGTCCGAATCTGCTTAACAATGTGTCTAGCTGTCAAATCAAATTTCCCCAATTTTCTATTAAGAACGTGCATGATTCATCTAAAACATATAATAACCAAACCAGAATTTAAGTCAAAGGCCTTGGTGATCGGAAAAAAAAACAAAGAAGAAGATCTAGAGAGATGGAACAAGAACTCAAGAGCTTCATCAAGGTTTGGTTTTCTGCAATCATCTCTGTATCTTATTGCTACTACTTATCAACCAGAATCAAACCTGGTGTTTTACGATTACTCTCTGTTCTTCCAGTTATTGCTCTGTTTCTTCTTATTCCTCTGTTTTTCTCCTCTGTTCACTTCTCTGGAGCCTCAGCGTTTTTCTTCACATGGCTTGCCAACTTCAAACTCATCCTCTTCTCCTTCGACAAAGGTCCTCTTTACCCACTTCCCCAAACTCTCTCCCGGTTCATCTACTTCACTTGCTTCCCCATCAAGCCTCAGCATAACCCTAACTCTCAAAACCAGATCCCCAAATGGGTTTTCGCCATCAAAGTTATCGTCTTTGGTGTGTTGTTACGTATGTATGATTACAAACAACACTTGTCTCCAACTATGCTATTGGTTCTCTATTCTCTTCATATATATTTGGAGCTTGAGATTCTCTTAATGCTCGTCAAAGTTTGGGTCTTTATCTTTCTTGGATGCGATCTAGAGCCACAGTCCAATGAACCATACTTATCCACTTCTCTTCAAGACTTCTGGGGTCGCCGTTGGAACCTCATGGTCCCGGCGATCCTCCGGCCAGCTGTTTACAACCCGGTGCAACGAATAGCCGAGTGGAAAATGAGCTCTGACCATGCTAGGTTCTTGGCGGTTTTGGCGACATTCTTGGTCTCCGGTGCAGTTCACGAGCTGATCTTCTTTTATATAAACCGTGAGATGCCTACAGGAGAAATCAGTTGGTTCTTTGTGTTACATGGAGTTTGCACAGCGTCCGAGATAGTGGTGAAGAAGAGGACGTTTGTGGGGAGGTGGAAGATGAGTCCGATGGTTTCACGACTACTTACGGTAGGTTTTGTTGTTTCGACCAGTGGTTGGTTGTTTTTCCCTCCTCTTATAAGGGGTGGCATGTTTGTGAGACTCCCTAACGAAGCCTTGTTGTTTGTTGATTCTGTCAAGCACAACTTCTTTACGTTTTGGTCATAACTCCTCGATGTATGTGTGTTTTTATTTATAGCTGGATTATCCATTTATATTTACTTTGTGGAATGTTGTAATAACACTACTTGTGATTCGTGGAAAGTCTCTGGTCTTAAATTATCTAATTCATGAAAATTAAATGTCAAGGCATGAAACATATGTAAATGAAAGATTGAGCATCTGATAATGAACATCATACTCTTACTCTAGTAGAGCATTTAGCCCACAAAAGGGCATATGGTTCGTCACAAGAGCCATAACCTCTTTTAATACTAGATCAGTTTCTATTTGCAAAATCTTTGAGGAATGGTCTCAATGAGATGTTTGGTCATCGAGGATACTCTCACCTCAAAAAAGGTTTTTCCCGAAGAGTATCGGCAGCACTACTTATAAGTTCAAGAAATTTGAGACGCACATTAAAAGTTACTTGTGAAGCATGTCAATGAAGAAAATTTTGTTCAGTGTATTTTTATGTTATGGACGCAATAATGTTGTTCAAATATATATCAAGAAACGCGAAAAAGGTCAATTCCGAACCTCAACAATTTCCTTAGCGTATTTTTCTACCTGAATTTTGTTACTATGCATATTTTATTCCAATTAACAATTATTTCAAATAAACTATACTATGAATTATCAAAATCAAACCAACATCAACTTTGACCAAAATAATGTTGACCAACTATATATAAATATAAAAAAAACAATACAACCAAAGATCTAAGAGTCTATAAATATTCGAAAACCTAAAATACAATAGAAATCTAAGAAAAAACTATAAATACCCAAAAACTCAAAAATGTACCTGAAACCGCTAAAATTTATAAATAGTCACATATATATATATATTCAAATAACAAAAATTTAAATATATTAAATACCAAAATATATTTAAAATCTCAAATATATGCATAGGTCCAAAAAAAAACTCACATTTTAAAATATATTATGATAACAAAAGTAAATAATAAATTAAATAATTCATGAATTTATTCGAGTAACATAGTCATATGTGAACCTAGATCATGTACTCTCGAGTTTCTGGACATCATTTATGTTTTGATTTCTTACATAAAATTGATTGTATACTCAGTAATAAATTATATATGTTAGATATTTTTGTATTACATTATATGTTTTTTTCTGTTTTTGGAGTTTCAAATATATTTTTAGAATTTTGGATATATTTTTCGGATGTTGGATACTTATAGTTTATCCCATATTTTTGGGTATATTTTTAGTACTATTTTTAGTTTTTCTAGAGTTATTCAATTGTAATTTATCTTTATTTTTCGATATCTATTGATAGTTGACCAACATTATCTTGGTCAAACTTGATTTTGGCTTGAATTTAATAGTTCGAATAGTTTATTTGAACTAATTTTTAATTTAAATTAAAATAAACACTGCAATAAAGTTCAGATAGAAAAATACACCAAAAAATTACTGAGGTTGGAATTGACATTTTTTCCATCAAGAGACTAAAGGTTGATTGGGCCCTGGTTTGAAACTTTGAATCGTATTTCAAGTTTTTTCAGTCATGATTAAATTTGATATTTAAATGGTAAGAATATTAACTTACCCCTAAAATCATTAAAATGTAGGTCTTGATCAATATGGACCCTAAGGAGAAGTCATGGAAGTAATTGCTTTCGGCTTCTCTAAATCTAAGTAAACTATTGTCGTTTATTGAACAGGTTTTTGAAACATGTTGGTTTATGTACTTTACAAGTATTCCGATAGGTTAAAGGTTTAATTCCTTCAAATTATTGTTGTTATCTTAATATTTTTGAATTTCCGGTCTAAAATATTTTAGGGACGAACCTGCTACAATCTATGTGATGTTATTTTATTTTAACAAGGAAATGTAGTGTTAATACATGCTAAAGTTAAAGAATTCTTATTAGTAAGTACGAGGCTAAAAGCTATTCTTATATAAATTAATAGTGTTGGGATATTAATTTTTTGAATAATTAATTTAAAAGATTTCTTTTTATAAATTTATATCTTTCAAATATATTTTATGCAAAATAAAAAATATTTTATAGTGTTGTTTACTCAATATATTTAATAGATTCAGCTTTTATAGTTTCTACTATAAATAGATCCATATTTTCCTTATATCCCTTTGAAGTTGCAAGTCATGCTAAGATATGTCCTCAGAATTTTAATTTATTAATAATTACGGCACTATTAGTGTCATATTTATTAATTTATTAAATATTAATCTATAGAGTTTTAATGTATAGAGTTTTAGTTTATCTAGATCCATCTTTTCCTGATAACCTTTTGAGGTTGCAACTTGCAAGTCATAATGTCTGAATCTGCTTAATAATTTGTTTAGCTGTCAAATGAGTTTCCCTAAAAATACATAATAACTAAACGAAATTTAAGTCAAAGCCTCGGTGATTGGACAAAAAAGGATAAAGAGAGATGGAAGAAGAACTCAAGAACTTCATCAAGGTCTGGGTTTCTACAATCATCTCTGTATCTTATTGCTACTACTTATCAACCAGAATCAAACCTGGTGTTTTACGATTAATCTCTGTTCTTCCAGTTATTGCTCTGTTTCTTCTTATTCCTCTGTTTTTCTCCTCTGTTCACTTCTCTGGAGCCTCAGCGTTTTTCTTCACATGGCTCGCCAATTTTAAACTCATCCTCTTCTCCTTCGACAAAGGTCCTCTTTACCCACTTCCCCAAACTCTCTCTCGGTTCATCTACTTCACTTGCTTCCCCATCAAGTCTCAACATAACCCTAAATCTCAAAACCAGATCCCCAAATGGGTTTTCGCCATCAAAGTTATCGTCTTTTATGTGTTGTTACGTATGTATGATAACAAACAACACTTGTCTCCAACTATGCTATTGGTTCTCTATTCTCTAACTATATATTTGGAGCTTGAGATTGGGTTAATGATCGTCAAAGTTTTGGTCTTTATCTCTCTTGGATGCGATCTGGAGCCACATTTTAATGAACCATACTTATCCACTTCTCTTCAAGACTTCTGGGGTCGGAGATGGAACCTCATGGTCACAGCGATCCTCCGGCCAGCTGTTTACGACCCTGTGCAGCGAATCGCCTTATGGAAAATGAGCTCTGATCATGCTAGGTTTCTGGCGGTTTTGGCGACATTCCTGGTCTCTGGTGCAGTTCACGAGCTGATCTTCTTTTATATTACCAATGAGATGCCTACAGGGGAAGTCACCTGGTTCTTTGTGTTACATGGAGTTTGCACGGCCGCCGAAGTGGCAGTAAAGAAGCGTACGTTTATGCGGCGGTGGAAGATGAGTCCGATGGTTTCACGACCGCTTACGGTAGGGTTTGTAGTTTTGACTACTGGTTGGTTGTTTTTCCCTCCTCTTGTAAGAAGTGGCATGTTTGAGAAACTCCCTAACGAAGTCTTGTTGTTCGTTGATTTTGTCAAACGCAAGCTTTTTAATTTTGGTTCATGATTCATGGATATATAGCTGTGTTTTAATTTTGTAGCTGGATTATCAAACTGTATTACTTTGTGGAATTTCATAATAACAATAATTGTGATTAGTGGTTTTAGTTAATCATTAGTGTTGATGTCCATTCGTGGGATGTTTCTGATCTATAAGTTATCTAATTGATGAAGTATTAATGGCAAGACATGAAAACTTATGTTCAGGAATATCTTGTCTTGTTGCTTTGATTTTTATTTTTATCATACCTTTTTTTTTTGTTTTACCATCACCTCTTTTGTATTACAGGCTATTATTTTAAGTCTCTAATTTCATAGCATGATATTTACTAAATTGTTTCTTAAATTACTATAGAAGTTGGAAACGACTTACATTTCTTTTTGATTTGGCATAAGAACTTATCCAAGTTGAAGTTTAATTTTAGTATTCTCCCATAAACTTGATCTTGTCAACCAGTTAGGTTCTCTCTCTCTCTCTTTTTTTTAAATTACCAAATGTTTTGGATTAAAGATAGTAATCTCATGTCTGAAACTAAACCATATACTATTAGTTTCGTCCCAAGCATTACTCAAGTCTGACCTCTAAGCTTTATTTTATGTACTTGTTCAGTTGAATTAACAACAGTAGATCAACTAACCAGACTCTCCAGAGCAACCATTTATGTTTTGTATTTCGGTCATTTAGTTAAACAGTCCGAACATGAAAAATATAATTCTATGAAGCTCTGGTACTTAAAAAATTTGTAAGTCTCACCACTTTATAGATCAATTTGAATGAAATGTAGTTGCCTGAAACAGTGAAATTGGAAAAGGAGAACAGAGCATTAAGCCCACACATGGGCCTATGTTTTCTAAGTAAAAAAAGCTGGATTACTTTTGTATTTCTAAATAAAGCTAAAAAGTGGTTCTGTTATTAGTCACTAGTTGGGGTTAGTAGATGTCAAATCGTGAACTCTTGGATCATCATGTTGTTGTTCATCAAATGATTAATACATATATCTACACCACGTGTGGATCAGACACAACACCATGACTGAAGTTACCGCAGATGAGATGCACATAGGAAGGATCCTCAGTATAGAACATATACTGGTTCTTGTAAAACCACAAGCCCTAGTTTTTAATTGGTTCTTATCTAAAATTCATCCTGATTCTTCTGACACAAGCAACCAGTAAGTTTGAAAGCCTCAGTATAAGCAAGAACTAAGCAATGCAAAAAGAAGTCTGAGAGAGGGATGATGAACTAAACACTTTCAAGCAAAATGTTTCACAAGTTCTTTTTAATTATAGGCAATAACAACTAAACCTTTAATCCAAAAAAAACTAAATACTAAATTGGAAAAACATAAAGAAATACTTCAAGATAGTTCTAAAAAATTTTTGTCACCAAAATAGTTTTCAAGGAAAAAAATAACTAAAATAAACTTTATTATAGGGTGTAAATATACATTTATACATTTTAGATTAATTAATGTAAATTTAAAGTTCAGAGTTATAGAGTCAGTTTTAGAAGTAAAGTTTAAGATTAAATTAAAAAATATCAATTTTCAAAATAAAAAAATCTATTTTGATCATTTTTTTACTGAAGACTATTTTTATGACAAAACTTTAAAATATATATTTGAGAAATTTACCCAAAAACATATCCTAAATCCAAAAGGTAGCTAACTACGAAAAAAACAAGTATAGAAAATATTATTTTTATCATGAATTTTGGATTCTTTTATTTGAGAAAGAGATAGAAGAAAAACTTGTTCTTCCAACAAGTGTCCAATTATTTTATGTAAATAAAGCCAAATGATTGGAAAACAAACATAAGATCTAAGAGAGATGGAGGAAGAA
>CAJHQQ010001739.1:0-84165 GCA_905132885.1 Moricandia moricandioides
GTGTGTTAGGATTAAGGGATAATTTGACAGTTATTTGTTTAGGATATTTATACCCTATTAGAACATAAAAACACCATCACGTCATTGGCCATCGTTCTTGGTCACTCTCACCAACTAGCTAGTTTACCATTATGCTTGGTCCAACTCGCCCATTTGGTGAGCTGGACCGGTCCAATTCGCTGAACGGGCGAGCCGGACTACCGAGACTTATGGTTGTTTTGTTCTTTCAATACTCGGGATCCATTCGCTCGAGGACTTACCGTATCAATCTTTTTCAAATCTATACGAAACTCGATTTCGGTTTTCCTGCTCTTCTTTTCTCTAAAACATTGTCCCCTCTTTTCTAAAGAGGACGCTTTTTAGGAAGTTTCAGGCGTTGATTCCGTCGTAAGCAATTTTGACCCCAACAATTAGCCCCCTAACACGTTAGAATCATTGTGTTCTTGCGAGCGATTCATATAAGTCGGGTAAGTTAGGCATAATCTAATGTCTGACAATTCGGAGGTGAATAATGAATTTTACTTTTGAGGATTTGTTTTGATTATTTTAATGCGGAAAAATCCCTTCAAAATTTTTTTCTCCTATAAGTATCGAGCTTCCATTCTTCATTCTCTCCACATTCTCTCAACTTTCGAAATCTTCTTTGCACTCTCTTTTAGGAAATTCTCCCCACCAAGATGTCTTCTTCCAGCAACACTCAACGGAGTTGTGATGTCGAGATGAGCAATGCCGTCGGCATGAGTTCGTCTGACCTTTCTGCCGTTGGGGCTGCTCCAGCTCACATTGCGAAGTTTCTTTCCTTTTAGAGTGATTTGGCTCATCGTGAGGCTGAGGAGATTGCGAACCCTACACGCGGTGTGTCTCCGAGAACTGTGACTCCGGCTGATGCCTTGGTTCCCGAGATCCCCCGTACGTGATGCCGTTCTTTCCATAGGGGTTGTCGTTGAGGATGCGTCGGCACCTGAGGTCGAGGTTCAGCCATCGGGTTCTTCTACGACTCCGGTTCATATTATCGATGTAGAACCATTTCACGAGTCGATGCCTCCTCCCCAAGTCAAGAGAGTAACCGTTTTAGGGTTGCCTGCTCCTAGCACGATTAGCTACGTCTCGCTGTGTCGAAGGTTGAATTTTCTACGTCGTTTAAGTGAAGCGAGTTTGGAGATGGAGTGTTCTAGTGATAGACGGATTTTAGGCGGTTCTCCGCCGCATTATCCTAATTGAGTTACGAAAATACCAAGTCTGGGAGTGAATATTTTGAACTTTTGGGAGTATACAAGTATACATATACGTACCCACTCCCCCCTTTTTTAATGATGGGGGGGGACAGCTGAGCTCGTCCTGCGACGAATTGCCTACGTACCCTCTTCAAGGATCAAGTCGTCTCGTAGTTCAGTTTAAAGCGTTGTCTAGTAGTCTAGTGGTAGTACTTCTTGAGGTGCATCGCGTTCCAAGTTCTCGGAATTTTGATGTCCTAACCCCGACGTGGCTGATACAGCCTATTTATTACCAGTTTAGACCATGTTATAGGCTCTATTTAGAGTCTGTTATGTGTGTATAGGCTATGTTTTAAGGTCTTTATAGGTCCAGGTACGTTTTGGAGATATATGGAGATACTTGGATCTTTTGGAGCATTTAGAGGAGAATAATCCGTAGCTGATCATTGAGAGACATCAGCGAGTGCGGGTTAGAGGATGGGCACCTTGATAAGGAGTTAGCAGAGTCGCGAGAAAGCTCGTCGCAGTTTGAAGGGAAGTTGAAGGTTATCGAGGACGCTCATTCCCTCGAAATAACTCAATTTGAGTCTCGGATTAGTGAACTCTAGCGGGATCTTGGGAAGAATGCAATCTCTTTGCTTAAGTCAAAAGAGAAGAAGGCAACTAAATCCTCAGAGTTGCATTGACTAAGGCGTAAGGTCAAGAGTGGGGAGGGATCGATAATTTGTGCGATCGAAAAGGCTAAGGAAGCTGTGCGTTCTGAGTTTCAGACCCGCTTGGGGAGGATCGCTGATTTCCTCGATTCTTTGGATGTCATCCACGTCAGGGACTTGACTCTGGCATGCGTCAAGGGAGGGATGAACGAGGTCCAATTGTTTTACGGTGAAGCACCTCCGTCTCCACGGGCCGAGGAGGCCAAGTTTTCTGCTCGTAAAGCGGAGTTAGTGGATGCAGAAGGAAACTTTGATCAGATACTTGCGGGCCTGAAGTCCGAGTGCGTCCTTCCGCGTTGCTCAGGTGACCCTGAGGGTCAGGATCCCATAGCCGAGGGGGATGGAGACGGCATGGTTCTGAACCCGGAAGGGGTGATTGGCGAAGGCGAGACTCCGCGTGCAAAGGATGATTGAGTTTGTTGTCTCGTGTGAGAATTTTTTTATGTTGTTGTTCATGTTTAGCTTTGGCCAAGTATGGCCGTGTTTTATCTTGGGACTGGCCGCTTGTGGCTTTGAATCCCTTTCGCTTCTGTGACTTTTAAATGAACTTTGTTTTGCGTTTTTAAGAGCTTACCGAGCACTTATGTGGGTGTAGAGGGAAGACTATGAGTTGTCATCTCGTAATCTAATTCTGGGTAAAAAGTTACATTCGCGATCTGTTTCGAGAGTTTTCCACAGTGCGTAAACTTGCGGTTCTGACGACGCTCGAATATTAGCCAAGAGATAAATTTTGGGATCTCGTTTCATGGTGTTTGATATTATGACCAATGTACTGGGTTTAGGGCAAGACCTAGGTCTAATCGCGGTATTAGGGGATGTGATGACTACTTCAAGTTAAGTTTCCCGTATCGTTTTTGACCTGATTCCGTCCCGATTTAAAGTCCACGACAACTTCTCGACTTATGTGACTTCTATGGTAGGAATCGAGCATCTCTTCGGGGACAATTTTTAAGTTTCCCAAAAGTGTTGACCAAAATTTCGAATTTTTCTTATAGCGCTATTACTCTTGTGTCGGGTGTTCGAGAGCTATCTCTACGAGATGGCTTAGTCTGTTTAGGACGTTAAGATTTGTTGTGATCAGCAACAAACTTACTGGTAAATATTACCGTTTTTGACTCTTCGTGAATGATACATGTTAAGACGGTGTGTGTTTTATAATCGTGGATGGAATGTTTTTAAAGTGAGCATTCCTTTTTGGAAAGTTTTGATGAAAAGGAGTCCTTCAAGCATTAATGACGTCTCGCTGTGTCGAAGGTTGAATTTTTACGTCGTTTTTTTAAAGTGAAGCGAGTTGCGAGATGGAGTGTTCTGGTGATAGATGGATTTTGGGCAGTTTTCCGCCGCGTTTATCGTAATAAACTTTTGAAAATACCAAGTTTTGGGAGCGAATATTTTGAACTTTTGGGAGTATATGAGTATATGTATACGTACCCCCTCCCCCCCCCCTTTTAATGAGGGGGGACAACTAAGATCGTCATGCGACGAATTGCCTACGTACCGTCTTCAGGGATCAAGCCGTCTCGTAGTTCAGTTTGAAGCGCTGTCTAGTGTTCTAGTGGTAGTACTTCTTGAGTTGCATTGCCTTCCAAGTTCTCGGAATTTGATGTCCTACATGTTAGTGATTTCGTATGCACCTGGTCGGACTACTTTTATGACTTTGTAAGGTCCTTCTCAGTTTGCTATGAGTTTTATTGCGTTTCGCTCGGCGGTGTTCTGAAAAACTTTTTGTAGGACTAATTTGCCTTCTTTGAATCTATGGCTGCGTACGTTAAAGTTATAGTACTTTGCGACCGATTGCTGATAGTTCTGAATTCATATGAGGGCATGGTCCCGATGTTTGTTGATTAGATCGAGCTCGTCAAGCAAAATTAGATTGTTTGAATCCTCTGAATCTTCTGCGTACTCCGGGAAATTCAACTTCCGCTGGGATCGTACATTCTGCTTCGTATATGAGGGAGAATGGAGTTTCCCCCGTTGCGCGTCTCGGAGTTGTGCGGTGTGACCATAATACTCCTTCGAGTTCTTCGGCCCACCTACCCTTTTTGGCGTCCAAACATTTTTTAAGTCCATCAAGGATGGTCTTATTAGTATTTTTGGCTTGGCCGTTACATTGTGCGTATCTAGGGGTTGATTTGGTCAGTCGTATCTTCCACTTTTTGCAGAAGGCCTCGAATCTGGTCGAAATAAACGGAGATCCAATGTCCATTACAATTTCGTATGGGACCCCATGTCTTCAGACGATGTTTTTTTCCGTATGGGACCCCATGTCTCGGATTATCTGCGTAAACACATGAAAACAAAGAAGAAAGAGATAAAAAAATATCGATAGTATGTTGCGAAGAGGCGTTTTATTGATTGATAAGAAAAAAGCTACATGATTTTCCGAAGAAAAACGAGTATAACCAAGCTAAAAAAGAGAATCTCAGAACAGAGATGGAGAAGAATCTCAGTAAATTTTCGAGTATGCAACCGCCTATATCTTATGTTCTTCTAAGCTAGCACAATTGTTCTAGATCTAAATCTTCGGATCCCCTTTGCCGGTAGCTTTAGATCCCCTTATATATGCCTTCTGGGTCGGTTCCTCTTTCCTTTTTTTCCCCTAGGTCGAGTTTTTCGCTTCGCGAAAACATTCTTTTTTTTGTCTCGATCTTCATCATTATCTTGGAAACTTGACATTTGTCTTCTGATTTGTCGTGAGATTTATCTTTTTCTGCGAGTAAAGATATGCCGTCATAACATTGCTAGGCTCAATTTCGTATGAAATCGCAAGTGGGTCTTTAGCCGCGTTCTAGACTTCTTTGGGCCGTATTTCGACTTAAACTTTTTCACGATTTCTTCGAAAGAATGTTTAATGATACGACGTTGCTTTAGCTAAGAAGTTCATACTTCTCGTATAGTTTAGACAACTGTGGTGTTGAGTTAACTGTTGCCATTATACGATAACCATGAATTTCATTCGGGAAAATGAAGTCTTTGCAGTTTTTATCGTAGAGTCCCAACGATAATTCCGATCGAGACATAACGAGGGGTGATTCTGCCGAGGTTCAACGGAAAGCATAAGATATGGTTTATGTTCAGTCCAACTCGCCGAACAGGCGAGTTGGACTGTGTGTTGGTCTCGTGCTCCATTTATCTCGAGTCCTTTGCTCGGGAACTTTTGTCAAGATTGCGTTGAGAAAGCTTTCGCACAGAAACACAATTGTAGACATTGATTTCGAGATAACCGTTTTTGATCCCAACAGTGGTGGAAGAGGTGTAGAAGACGACTAAGAGGGAGAAATTTGGGACTTTTTATTTGTTTGGGATTGTTGGTTTGAAGGAGAGGTTGTGTTTGGTTGGGGGTTACGGCCCATTCTCATTTCGAGCAGTGGGCTCACAGAAGGAAGAAACATATGGAGTATGAGGACTGAGAACTTGTATGAAAGCTATCGGAGAGGTTGCTGGATGATCGGTATGAGAAGACAGTGGTATGGGCTGGTGAGGATCCAACGGCGGGGTTGCTGCAGAAAGACGATTATGAGTGGTGGTGGTTGCGAGGATGAGGGGTTTAGGAATGTTGCGGTTTGTATTGTTGTGTGTTTCATTAAGGTCGAATCTGGAGTGAACCAGAAAATAGTTTCATCAAACTGGAGATGGCGAGAGCCTTATAGTCAATCATTGACTAAATCATATTAAAAATAAGCACTTTTGTATCTGAATAGCAAAGAAAACACACCATACTGATTGATCTCGAAGCTTGTGATCAGTTTATTGCTTGAGCACTAAGTAACAAGCACAATCGAATACTCTGATTTTCTGATAATTAGGAGATATGCCGAAGAGCTTGGAGAATGGCGATTCCACTGAGAGAAGTGCCATCGAAATTCGATTGATTAGGTACACAACAACATCAAATGCAAATGGCCAATAGTTTTTGGGAACTGATGCCTTTATGAGCAGAGTCATTCCAGTCTTAACAATGGGTCTGTCTTTTCCTTCAGACATCGCGTTATACTCCAGTGTATGCAGTGGAGAATCAAAGTGAGAGATTCCCTTGAAACACCATAAACTCTCCCTCATTGTCAAATTAAAAGGTACCCATCCCCGTTGTGAAGTAGTTCTTGACTTGTGAAATCTGTTTAAGAGGAAATACCCATGAATAGAGAGTGAAATGGTAATGATCACTATGTAGTATTGTAGTGATATGAAGATATAATAGGTGAGGTCCAAACATCTGAGTATTGATATTCAAGTGGTTTTGTAAAGATAATTTTTGATTGTGAAAATGAAAGTTTGTGGCTTTTATTAATGAAACAATCATGACAAGAAAACTGTTTTTGAGATGACAAAGAAATAAAAAGATAAGAACTTGAAACAATGGAGCCTATAGTAGAAGGCGATTGGTGCCCCAATCTTGAGAGTCGTCTTCGAACTTGGATAGATAGATGTTGCATTGACTTGAGGTTCTTTAGTTTAGACGCATAGCAATTGGAACCTCATTGTTAGATCCTTAACTTGAAACGATTTTGGAAACAAATCCACTGAAACACCATTAGAGTTGCAAAGTCTGTAGACTGAGATGAGATCTTGTGTATGTTTTGGGCACAAAGAACATTATGTAAGGCTAATGGACGAGTGAGAGTTGAGAGAGATGTGAAACCAGTTTGTTGGATAGGAATATTTGATCCATCTGCCACCATTACATCATTCACGTCGTGGTAAGGTTGGTGTTATGGTCAACCAAACTGAGGTTCTCCTGGTTCAACAAGGTCCGACCACCTGGTATGGATCTCGGTTAATACGAGAAGGGTTCACCCTTGCCATTCAAGAAATCATGAACCAAACCGGCCAAGTTCCAATTGAAGATCAGATGGGTCAATTGAAGAGTCACAATCAAACTGGTTCAATCGAGATCAAAGATTAAGCCGGTCCAATCCTCTTCTCAACGATCAACCAGAATTGAATCAGACTTACTATATTCAATATTCAAGAGAATTCATCAAGTTTCCATGGTTCGTCTTTGACCATACTTGCCTAATGAGGAGGCCCGACTATACCATGTAAGGAAAACCATTTGAATGATTTCCTTTGTTTTCCTAACAAGTTTCTCTCTTTTGTTTTGTGTCTTTACTTTTATTTCTTGCAATTGAGTCCATAAACGAAGGCATTGTTTATCCCATTTTGTTAATTCCAAATCGAGTTGTTTAGGTCCAAGTAGTGTCCATGTCGTTTTACTTCAAAGACCCCTAGAAGGACACCCCACATCAAACAACTATATAAGTTCCATATAAGTGGTTATGTACTTTCACCCAAGAGTCAATAAAGTAGAACTTTCTTGCAAGAGTAACAAAAACCCTAAGTATTTCTAGAGTGTATGAGAAGCCGCCCTTTGTATTACCAAAGTTCTAAACCATAAAACTTTATAGCGACCATCGATCCATCTTCCATCCATTATCTGACACTAGAGAGACACATGTCCAAAAAGTTTGATCCCACCATCGTTCATCCTATCATCCACTTATCCAGTTGAGAGAGACACACGTGCAGCAACTCGATCCCATATCACTGGTCTATCCTCTTCGATTCCTATCTATGCATATCGACCATCACCACTCGTCCATAGATCCATGCTTCCTCTCAAATTGAATCATCCATCACCATAATCCCTCTCTTTCCTTTTATTATGTGTAATTCCATCGTCTCATATACTTTTTTCTACTTGTTTCAGGTACACATGCCGACTCTTTATCAGCACCATGGGTTGAACGGATCTGAACCTCTATCGAGTATTCAGTAGAACCAGCTTCCGTGCCCGTAAAATTTGGTGAATTAAAAGGTTTTCCAGGTCTGATGTGATTTGGTGTGGGACACTGCAGTGAATTTATCTCTCGGATTTCATAGTGTGAAGGGGTTTTTCTTTATGTTGTGCTTGTAAACTCTGAAGTTGTGTGCTTCTCTTAGAATTATGGCCTTGGATGCCACAAATATAACATCTACCATGGTATGGTATTTTTCCCTTTGAATCATAACGGTTAATTTGTTGAGATGGCTGCCCTTATTGTTGATACGTCTGTTGTGGCCCTTGATTGTTATGCTTCTGCTTCTTGTTGTTTCTGTTGGTGTTAATGTTGTTGCGTTGATGAGCGATATTCACCGTAACAGGCCCATGAGGGAGGATAGCATCGCTTGAGTTGAGAAATTTTTCCTCATGATTGAGAAGATGCTCTTGGAGTTCAGTGATGGACGGAGGGACATCTCGGTCTTCAACCTGATCTATGACCGGTTTGTATTCTCCTGGAAGACCTTCAAGTATAAGATCGATTTTGATCTTAATGATTAACAGATTTACCTAGAATGGCTAGTTGGTCAAGACGGGTAGTGATTCCTTGAAGATAAACATTGATGGTCTTTTTTTCTTTCCTCCACTTTGAGTTGTGTTTGAGTTGTTTAATGTGACCACAGCTTGGTTTTTCCATAGGTGGAGACCCGGATTTCATGGTTTGAAGGGGTTTTTCTTTTTGTTGGTGAGACCCAGCTTGGAAACTCTGAAGCTGTGCGCTTCTCTTAAAATTTTGGCCTTGGATGCCACAAATCCGACATCTACCATGGTACGGTCGTTTTCCCTTTGGAATTACAACATTTAATTTGTTGAGATGGCTGCCACTTTTGTTGATATGTCTGTTGTGGCCCTTCATTGTTATGCTTCTGCTTGTTGTTGTTTCTGTTGGTGTTAATTGATATGTCCTAGGATTGGACATGATCACTCAAACGGTTCTGAAACGATATGATCTCGCAATGGAGCAATAATGGATCGAGGGGTGACACAAGAGGGGCGGAATCACTCTTGATACTACTAGAGGTTCGACGTTGCTTGATGTGACGCACAAGTCCAACGATCAAATGTTTGTTTGCTAGGTGATAACCTCACCAAGAAACATAAAGTTCTAAACAAAGAACTGAAAGAGAGATAAACTAAAAACTATAAGAAGAAAATCAATTGTATTGCAATGAGAAAGGGGGTACATATTTATAGTGTTTTGAGTCAAAAAGACTTAATGAAAAATGCTGAAAATAATACATAAAAATCAGAACTTTGACTGAGAATGTTGAAAGTCAGTCAAAGTGTGTGGAAAACAAGGAAGACTGGTCGATTGACCCTTGGGCTACTTTTGTCCAGATTCATCGAACCTAGCTGTGTTGATCGGGTCTATCGCGGTAAGGAGCAGGACACACTGTGGGCTGTTCGCGTGGGTGATCAATGAACTTTCACGAACGGAACTCATCTTTAGTTGACTCAAATCTTCAGAAAGGTTAAGTATCCTTGCCTTAGAGAGTTTAGAATGATCGATCATAATGAAATCAGCAATCTGGTCGGAAAGGTCATGTTCATGAACACAGGGGCATGCTGTACGCACTAAACGGGCCAAAAGTGAAGTGTTGTGTCCTAAGTCCGGCTCCACTTGTTGATCTTGAGTTCTGGCTCAACTGTTTGTCTTAGATTGTCGAATGGGTCGGGAAAGAATGGCTGAAGGTTGATCACTTCGTTCATTAGGTCGTGGTTCCAGGCTTAGGTCATTTCCGGATGCACGCGGGTCGATTCTGTACATGGCTCGGTCAGTGTACACGTCTCCATCAGTGTACACGTCTCGGTCAAATAGGTGAACCTCGGTTTGGTTGAGCTGGTTGACAAGATCGCCATCTCATGCCGTGTCCATGATCCAAGCATGTCGGTGCTCGAACTGGGGCACATCATTCCCTCCCTCTTCAAAAGGATTTGACCTCAAATCCATCTTACCTGTATCAAAAGAAAATGAATCAGACAAAAAGAATTTTAAAATTATGTAAAATTCAATGAAGGAAAATTTTGGACATAAACTTCCTTGGAGTTTTGAAGTCTTTTTTCTCAAGTACTTCCAGTTCCAAGTTCCTAATACATAAGACCTTTGGTGTTTACCAGTACTTTCTCTCTTTGGGAAAAGATTATGCTTATCCTTTACTTTCAAAGCAACTAGAGAAACCACATAAAATCTGCAAAAGAAATAATCAAAGGGTTTCTCTATCCTTATGACATCAAAAACATGATCCAAACTCTTAGGATAATCATTAAGCACGTGGGTAGACATCGAGCAAGTAAACTAAGTGCCAAAAATTGGTTTACTTGTTTTTAAATCAAGCAAAGCTTTGAGACCAATAGGAAAAGAATGAGAAAGGGCCAACTTTGGAAATTTCCCAACATGAACGAAATCAAATTGATTCTCTGGTCTAAGCAGTTTCGGTTCATGGCTTTTCCAAATCCAAATTTCTTTTAACGCACAGCTCAATAAAAACAAATCATGAAAAGATTTCAGAAAAACATTTTTGTACCAAGTAAAGATGTGTTTTCGCTTAGAAACTCTCGAATTAAGAACGTTCTCATGAAGAACAAAGACAATCAACCCATGATACTTACAGTACTTTTGGTTTTGACAGAAGGTTAACTGAGGAATCATCTTTGGTTTATTGAGGATTACCAGCTCCAACTGTTTTTCTTGTGGTGAACTCTTTGCTGCCTCTTTTGTTGGGTTTTCTTTCAATTCAACAAAATGAAAAGAAGGAAGAAAACACTCAAGCTCTATGGGCACGCCAAAGGTAAA
Organism: Moricandia moricandioides; assembly: GCA_905132885.1. Taxonomy (NCBI): domain Eukaryota; kingdom Viridiplantae; phylum Streptophyta; class Magnoliopsida; order Brassicales; family Brassicaceae; genus Moricandia; species Moricandia moricandioides. The sequence continues at coordinate 10,540 of CAJHQQ010001739.1, forward strand.
CTGATTCCTGCTATAACACTTAACAGATTCATCAGCAAAAATAAATTAAAAAAATTAGAGTTACCTCCGGGTGCTTGGCTAAGTGATGAAAACTGTAATGTCTTTGGTCTGGCCGGTTGTGGTAGATGGATCATATCTTCATAATCCCATGGCCATTTCTTCTAGTTCCGGTCTTTATGGAAAGATGAGAGATTCATCTTGAATCCTATGACCGGCTTTGGCTCAGGCCGCTTCTTTCTTGGGCCTGAATCTACTTTAGAAGTCTGGTACTCGCGGATAGATGGACTGGAGAACCTCCGGTTTGCAAAATTCATAAATCCTTCCTCCGTGAAGTTTTTCATGTGATTCCAAGCCTCAGTGAATAGGAAAATTAGATTCACGACAAAAGACCTTCTGAATGTTTAGATATTTGTGGGAACCAAAATTTGCACTGTCGATTTCCGTTGAATTAGGAACGCAGGTTAACCCTAGTTTCCCAGAGGTCCCGAATATCTGATAAACCACACGCCAATCATTCAGAATACAAAATAAATATGGAAAACAAAGTAAGAATCGAAAAGAGAGCAAATAGATGTCTTATTCCGAATTTGCGTATGAGCGTTTACACCAGGATATGAGCCTAGGCTATTAGAGCTGTCGGCGAGATCCCTAGTTCTAAAAACCTAAGACTGCAAAACCCTAGTTGAGTCGCAGCTCGAATAACAAAAACGGAAAGTTGCCTAAATGCTCTAAGTGCTAAGCTATGTTTGCTCTGAGTGGAGATTTTCGTGTGTCCCCTGCATCATCACCCTCAAATTCCTTATATACTCCTCTAGAGGCGGTTTGCTCTTTCCCCTTCTGCCCTTGGTCGAATTTATCGCTTCACATAAATATTCCTTTTTTCTTCGATCTCATGATTATCTTCGGAAACTTAACATTTATCCTTTCCTGCAACATAAAAGATAAATCGTCACAAATTTTGGGCTTCTTTTTGGATAAATCACGAGTGGGCCTTTAGCCGAGCTTTAGACCTCGTCCGGCCGTTTTCTGACTTAGGCGTTTCTACGATTTTATCAAAATAACATTGTTAAGACGACGTCTTCCGAATTTAGTATCTTTCGTATGAAGCGTGTGACTTTAGGTGTTTAGTTAACCGTTATAGTCTCATACGATCGACCCAATCCTTTCTCGAGAAAACGAGTTCTTTCGGTGAGGTTCCAATGTCAATCCCGATCGAGACGGAACAAAGATAAGTTCGATCAAGTATTGAAAGAGGGAGTTTAACGAGGACGATGTGAAACTAGATTGATTTGATCCGATTTGCCGAACGAGCGAGTCGGATTGCTCGTGCCATCTAACTCGCCCGTTTGACGAGTTAGTCGTGTCATGCCATCAAACTCGCCGTACGGGAGAGTTGGTTGTGTCATGCCATTAAACTCGCCGTATGGGCGAGTTAGTTGGTCCATTCCGTCCAACTCGCCATACGGGCGATTTGGTCATGCTGACCAAATCGGTCCAGCTCGCCGTATGGGCGAGTTGGTTGATCCTTACTAACCAACTCGCCCGTATGGTGAGTCGGCCTTGTCAAACTCGTCATACGGGCGAGTTGGTCGGTCCAGGCTGACCAACTCGCCCGAATGGCGAGTTGATCCAACTCGTCATTCGGGCAAGTTTGTCGATCCGTGTTGAACAACTTGCCCATATGCCAACTCGCCATACGGGCGAGTTGGTCGGTCCAGGCTGACCAACTTTCCCGTATGGTGAGTTGGTCGATTTGTGTTCCTTTCTTTCGAGTTTATGCATAGAGACTTGTATTAAGTCTATGTCGAGACTTCATTCGTATAGAAACACGATTTTTAGATGCTGATTTCAAAAATACCGTTTTTGACCCCAACAAACGCATTCTCTCAGTAGGTTTCCGACGTTGATTCCGTCGTAACCGCTTTTGACCCCAACAGTTAGCCCACCAGCTCGATAGAATTGCAAGGTTCTAGCGAGCGGTTTTGGCAGGTTTGGTAAGTTAGGTGGAATCAATGTTTGAAAAGTTCCGTTGAAAGTGGTCTACTTATTCCTATAAGAGAGGAATGCAGTAGGTTTGGGGCTCCGCCTGTTGAAGGCTGCCTACGTACCCTCTTAGAGGGATCAAACCTTTCGTAGTTCGTCTTGGAGTTTAAGATTCGTACGACCTGTTTTCCAGTGAGACCTTTATAGTCTAGTTATGGGTAGAGATTATCGAGAATGTTGATTTCAATGTCATTTCGTATCAGTGTCAAGACTAGCCTTGAAGGCTGTTTGCTTCGGCCAAGTGTGGCCGTTATATTTTCTGGATGCCGGGTGTAGCTTCGAGTCCCTGCCGCTTTGCGACTGCTTTTTAAATTGTGTTTCTCGTTTTAAGAGCATGTTGGTATTCATATGAATGTAGAGGGAAAAATATGAGTTGTCATCTCATAGTCTAACTTTGGGTGAACTGCTATACTCGTGGTCTGTTTCGAGAGTTTTCCGCAGCGCGTAAACGTGCAGGTTTTCTGAAGACGTTTGAATATTAGCCAAGAGACAAGTTTTGGGATCTCGTATCAGGGTGTTTGATACTATGCCTACAGATGTTAAAGACCAGTGTGTTGGGTTTAGGGTAAGACCTAGGTCTAATCACAGTTTTAGGGGGTACGATGACTACTTCGGCTTACGTTTCCCGTATTGCTTTCAACCTGATTCCGTCCCGCTTTAAATTCTTCGATATTTTCACAGCTTATACGACTTGTATGGTAGGAATCGAGAATCTTTTCGAGGAAAATTTTTAAGCCTCCCGAAAGTGCTGAAAAAAATTTTGGATTTATTTTATAGCGCTATTACCCTTGTGTCGGGTGTTGGAGAGATATCTTTACGAGATGGCTTAGTCTGTTTAGGACGCTAAGAGCTTGTTGTGATCAGCAACAAACTTATTTGTAGATATAATCGTTTTTGAACCTTCACGAAGGATACATGTTTAAGAAAGTGTGTATGTTTTATAGGCACGGACGGTTAGCATTCCGTTTCAGAAAGTTTTGAAAAAATAGGTTCTCCGAGCGTTAGCGACGTCTCTCTGTAATCTTTCGTATGCCGCATTTCGTGCTTGAAATATTTTCGGGCTTGAAGATGTGTGGTATCGCAAGGTTTTGGTTTTAACCTTACGGAAGAGAAACTTTTTGGTTTGTTTTAAAAGAATTAGGACCAATGGGTCGTGTAAATTTGTCCCTAAGAGTATGTGACTTCCTTCACTGTGCTTTGTGAAGAGTTGGCCCCCCGAGATTTATTTCGTCTATAGTTAATGATGCTTCGTATTGCTCTAGGAGCTTCGTTACGAGTTTTTCCTTATGTGCCAGTTTTCAGTTGTAAATTTCTGTGGGTTTAGAGTAAACTGCAGAACATATTGAACTTGGTCGGTTGTCGACAAGTTTATGTTCTCCGTTATCGTACGGTGGTTACGACTAAGTTTTGATATTAAGAATTTGTCATATGATTTCGGATTCTAGGTTATACAATAGTTATTTGAACTTGGCATTTTTAAACTAATCATGGATTGTCATTTTGCCGCTAAGTGGTTGGGTAAGAAGTGGTTGCTCAAAAATTTTGGCTCGGTCTGAAGGATGTGTTGCCGAATAGCCGAGGACGTTGCTGGTCACGGATAGACTATGGCACGTTCGTGTTAACATTAAGGTCATACTAGTTTGAAACTTTCCTAAAGACGATACCGAATTCCAGTTCAGATTTTTATTGGAAGGAGTAATTGGCTGAGGGCCAAAGAACCTTTGTCGAGATCGACGGGCCAAGTCGAAGTTTTCTTTAGTCGTACGAATTTTTTTTTGTTTTTGTATGATGAAGACAAAACCTAAAAGGCCCGATAAAGAACATGTACGAGATGATTGCCTGCTTGGAATCAAACAAGGGAGATTGGAGGCAGAATTCAGCGAGCCGCATGGGTAAGGAGTGAGGTCCGTAGATCGTAGTGCGAAGAGATAAAGTTTAGTTTTTTCTTTGAGAGACGAGTCATGTGACTTTTTTTAGATATACACAAATTATCCAAAACACTTCTCCGTAAAACTTGCTACGTTAGTTTCCGAAAGTTTCTTTGCATAACTTTGTGTGGCTATACGAAGGATGTTTTGCGTAACTGTTACGAGAAGTGAATGGCATAGAAGTAAGTTGAGAATGTCTCTTGCAGATTACTTGTGATATTTTCGAACGAGGAATATGTTTTCCTCATTCTTTTCTGCATTGCAAAGTCATTTTTCATGACACCGATCTTGTTTTCTCGTAGGTTCTTTCCATGCAAAATGTCATAGTTATACGAAAGTAATGGATGATTGGTTTTATGAGGCATCGCATGGCCTAAATGATTTTCTGTCTACTACTGCGAGAGTTTGCTTTGTCGAAAGCGTTTTTTTGATGTTGAGACAAAAAATTTTTTTTTTGAAGTATGGGACTATATGAGTATAGTATACGTACCTACTCCCTCCCTTTTTTACGAAAGAAAATGGCTGAACCGATATTTTGAAGGGTCGTATGCGTTTTTTCTTTCGAAGATTGGGATGATCGACAATCCAGGTCAGTTTAAAGACGACGCTAGTATTGTGACTTGGGGACTTTCAGGTTGCCGACTAGGAATTCGTCGGTTTTAAGAAAATTTCTAGGAACGAGACGGTTTTAAGACGAGGTTCGCATTTCTAGTTCCTTCTCTCCTTAGGAAGCGAGCTAAGTGTGTGTGGCGATCGTTTCTCGGTTTTCCGAGAGTTTAGATCGGTTTGCAAAATTTGCGTAAGCAGTCGCTGAACAATAGATCAAGACAGGAAAAATCCTAAGATTTAGATCGCTAGAGTATTCTCCTAGATCCTAAGTTTCCAAAAGTTTTATGGCGATCTCCGAAGCGTTTTTATTTCTTAGTACCTTCCTACGAAAATTCCAAGTCTGATTTCAAAAAGTTCCAAGCCGGCCATACCTTTGTTTTCTCGAAGGTTTTGGGCTCACCTCTTCTCCATTTTTCTTGCTCATCTCCCCTTCCTCTTCTTGTGTCTGTACACCCCTTAATAATGGTGACAATATTAGTTCTTCCTGGCCGCGTTTAGGCTCGAACCTGTCTTGCGGTTTTTATCGTAAAGTTCTCATGGTAACTCCAATTGAGACGAAACAAGGGATGTTTCGATCGGGTTTCAAAGGCGAAGGCTAAGATGGAGGTAAGGGAGAGTAGGATTACCAATAGGGCGAGGAGGATTCCCAAGAGGGCGAGTAGGACGCCCAAGAGGTCGAGTAGGAGCAAGCCAAGGAGCTTAGGCGAGTCTCACTTGTTTTTGTCGTAAAATCTCAATGGAAACTCTGATTGAGATGAAACAAAAAACGTTATGATCAAGATTCTAAAGAGAAAACAGAGGAGAAACTAATTAGGGCTTTCCAACCTCGCCACGAGGCGAGTTGGAGGGATCAAATCAAACTCGCCATCAAGGAGAGTTGGACAGTGTGCGTCCAACTTGTTTTGATCGTAAGATGTCAACAGAAACTCTGATTGAGACGAAACGAAAAGGGTTTCGATCAATATTCTAAAGAGAACACAGAGGATAATCTCATCAGGCTTGAAAACCTCGCCATGAGGCGAGTTGGAGGGATTAAACCAAACTCTCCATCGGGGCGTATTGGACAGTGTGCGTCCAACTTGTTTTGATCGTAAAATGTCAACGGAAACTCCGATTGAGACGAAATGAAAAGCGTTTTGAGCAGGATTCGAAGAAGATCGCAAAGGCAAAGGATAGCCAAAATAATGCTTGTTTTATCAAACTCGCCCAATGGGCAAGTTGGACTGGTCAAACTTGCCCAATGGGCGAGTTGCACGGTTGCACTGTCCAACTAGCTTGTTGTGCTAGTTGGACTGGTCAAACTGGCCGAATGGGCGAGTTGCGCGGCTTTCACTGTCCAACTCGCCTGTAGGTCTAGTTGGAGTACTCGAGTTTGGATGGTAAGCTGGTGCGGTCGTTTTGTAAATGTCTTCAATTTTTTTCTACGAAATTTGTATCAAAAAATTCTAACTCGTTTCACTTTCCGAACGATGTTCCATAAAACATTGTCGAGTTTGATTTTACCAAAGCTGTTTCGGAAAATGTTGTTGAGCTTTAATTTTACGAAAGTTATTCCGAGAAGTGTCATGAGTTTAGTTTTACGAAAGCTGTTTCGTAAAATGTTGTTGAGTTTAATTTTACGAAAGTCGTTATGTAAGCGTGTTTTCAAGTACAATTTTTACGGTAGTTGTTTTCTAAAATGTTATTGGGTTTGGCCTTACGAGAGCTGTTCTCGGAAAACTCACGTTTTACAGCCGTTCCGCGGATTTATTTTCTGGGTTTTAGTATCATAAACTCCAGCTGTGAGGAGCTTGATTTATTGCGACTCAACTTAATCACAAATTTTCTCGTTTTCTGAAGGATTGATCTGAGGAAGTTTTGAGTATTTTTTTTTGAAATAAGCTTAGTATGCAAATATCGAGAATTCGATGATTATGTTACCCATAGAAGCGACTCTTAAATATTCTACGAATCCTTAGGTTTTAGGAACATTTTAACAGTAAGGGATACGATCTCCCGTTTCGCTTTGTCTCGTCTTCGTAAACCGTTTTTAGGTTTTGAGTGATTTTTAAGAAATCAAGTTCGTTTCTCCGAAAGTTATCCGAAAGAAGTACATCTGTGAGGGTTGCGTACCCGACTTCATGTTCTTCTTCTTTCTGCAAGTAACCTAGGGTTTCTCCATGAATTCGGGAGGTTGAAGCGAGTTTTATTTCTCTAAAGACGTTTACGGAAATTATTTGGAAGAAGTACAGCGGTGAGTTGTGTACTCGATATGTTGTGCTTCTTTTTTCCCGCGAGTAGCCTAGGGTTTTTCCGCAATTTATGTGAGGGGAAGTTTTATTGAAAAGTTTCCGGAAACGTCTTTTGGTCAAACCCTTACGCGCTGAGATTTCTCCAACTCGGTAATAAGAAGAACCTTACGGGGTTGGATAGATTTTATCGTTGCCCTTTGTGTTTAGAGGGAGAACTCGAGAGCTCGTTTCAGTGTTTTTCCTATGGCGGAAGGTCGTGACTAATTTTTCAATTTTTTTGAACACTACGTCGTTTGTGTAAGCGTTGGCCATAGGATCAGTCAGTGCTGCGAGTTTGTCTTTCATACATCCAGACATCGTTTCGATCAAGCGTTTTCGGCTATGAGTTAGAGTAATCCGTACCCCCTGTAGCATCCCCGATCCTGGGTAGGATCATCCAGATGGACTGCGGTGCGAGGAAACGCATCAGTTAGGTCATATGACCTAAAGAAAAGTGTGTCATGATCCAAAAACGTGGTTAAGGGAATCAGACAGCTGAGACTTAACCAAAACAGGATGGAGACAAGCTAAAAGGAGTTGGTCGAGTGTTCCGGTAGCTGGACGAGGTCCGGGTGAAGCTCGGTCAGCTAGGTGAAGCTGTGATGTAATGAATGATCAGAATGGATCATGGGGAAAAACTAATTCTAGGTCTGGAAATAGATCAAGGGACTTAGAAGGATTGAATAAGATTGAGATATCAAGCTGGACAAGTAATATGGCAGCTGTACGGTGCGGTAAAGCAGCTCAATAAAGCTAGGTGAAGTATGGTGCAGCTCATTGTAGCTCCCTGGAGGTGTGGGTCAGCTCCAGTAGCTGGAGTACAAGTTTATTTAGCTGGGGGCAGCTAGCAACCAGCTCACCTCAGCTCGGTAGAGTGTACGGCCAGCTCGCTTAGCTAAACCTAGCTCGACCAAGCTCAGCCTAGCTCAACACTACTTAGGTCAGCTCATTCAGCTGAGCTACCAGCTCACTCAGCTGGGTCATCTGGGGATCAGCTCAACTCAGCTGGACAGAGTGTTCAAGTCTTGGGTGGTTGGGCCAGGTCCGGGCCATGGTCGAGCCATGTGTGCAATTGGGCTGGTGGGTCCTTGGGATGGGGCCAGGCGCTTGCCATTCGGTTTGGGCTTGATTTGTACATGTCCAAGGGTGGTCTGGAAAGCCCAGGACGTCCTGGTAACTGCCATAGGCGAAAGGGTGTGATCTGTACCATTGATGAAATCAATGGACAGAATTGATACCGAAAAGGTGCAATGGTTGGAAAGTAACCACCACCTCCTCTATAAAAGGGAGGGCAAGTCTGTGCCTTTGCAGGCACGCCAGGACTTCATTCTTCACCATGAAACACAAAGAAACCAGAGAAAAATACAGAGAGTTGGTCGGATTCCCAATTCAAGACCCATGGTGGTGTGAAGGCCATAAAGAGGCAGTTTTGGGGCAGATCAAGAGGGAAGTTGAGAACGACCCTCTGGTGAGTTTTGATTAATGTTTGCCACGCCCTGGTCTTCCTCTAAATCATTAATACACACTCAAATAGCCAGGGGAGATGATGGAGGGCCGGAATACAGTTACAATGATTGAGACAGCCTTGAAGGCAGATGTGTGTAGAAAGGCAGTTTCATGGGCACTGAATGAGGAAGTTATGCACGACCTTCGGGTGATGTTTGATCATGGATGCACACATCCTAGGCTTCATCTACACCTTGGAAACACACGCAAATTGTCAGGGGAGAAGGGCGAAGGCCGGACTCCACACCCAAAGGCCAACACAGCCTCAAAGGTGGATGCAGTGCAGAAACTATTTCCATGGGAGTTCCATGGTATGAAAGAGAGGCACGACCATTGAATGGGTCTTATCAATACTGGAGGTATGTGATAAGACTTGATGGAGGCGTGCTTTGGAGGAGCATGGCCGTGCATGATTTGAGATGATACAAGATCAAAGCAAGCAAGTATAAGGTAACATGTTTTGATTACATTTGATTGATGTTATGTCTCTTGGGGATGGATCAAGGCCAAGTATGGCACGCCCCTTGAAGACCATATATTGTGATGTAAACTAAAGATCCAGGACCTGAGAGGAGGGGCGGATCATTGTTGATCTACTTCATCCATGTGGGGTGATAGTTAGATGATGTTCATTGGAAAGTGATCCATGATGTATCATAGTTTGATGTTGGGTTTGATCATGGTGTGAACCCTGGATCCGACCCATTGATGAGACACATGGAGGTCCTAATATCAGAGGAACCATGTGGAGTGCAAGGTCCAATTTGTTTGGATCCAACAGCAAGCAAAGGAGAGAAGTAAGGCTAGTACTTGTTGGTGTGGACCACAAGTATTGTGCTGGTGTGTTTTTACAAGGAAGACCGTGTGTGATCTGATCATGGGCAAGGATGGACAACCTGATCCATGGGTGTTGGATCAAGGTTTCTGCTTTGATTGATCAGGGATGCACCGGTGGTAAGAGCAACACTAATCAGGTTCAGTGGGACATGGTTCCTTGGCCGGTTAGGCAGTGTGAAGACTCATCACATCTGAGTCATGTGGGGTGGTTGGTTGATTGACTTAGGATCTGATGGGACTTGTTAGTCCATGAAAGGACGTGGTTCCAGGGGATCACACGCCTGAGACATGGTGGTACTAAACCAGGCCTTGGCCGGTTCAGGTATGTAGTCCTTGGCCATCGACCGGATTGGTCATGGTCGAGATCTATATGATCCACATGGATTCATTGAGATCTGACCATGGATTACTCTTAGTGGTGATTTATCATGAATTTTAATAATTGGTATGAGTACTTTTGAAAATGGTCATAATTGGACCCAACCATGGGCGGATCCGGTATAGGCTGGTTTGGGTCGGATCAGACTGGCCATGTGTTGTTTCTGGTATTAGGATAGTCATAGATGAGTATCATGTGCTTTGTGTACTGATTGGATATTTTTGGGCATGTTTGCTTGAGGTCGTTTTTGTAGTTGAAGACTTCCCAAAGGTACTTAGTCTGTGGGGATGGTTGGTTGAATGACTAAGTACCAAGGGGAAGGGTTTATACAAGTATATGGAGAGTTGGAAGAGTGGAAAAGGAGCTGGGAAAAGCTACCTCACAGCTCGATCAGCTGGATGAGAGTAAGGAACCTCAAAAGAGGTGGTTCAGCTCAGCTAGCTAGATGAGCTAGCTAAACAGCTAAGTCAGCTGGGACAATGAGCTAACGAGTTCTGTGGATGTGGCAAAGGTATGATCTATCAATGTTGCATATATCTAGCTAGAATGGTTAGGTGAATGGAACCTCGAATTTTGTATGACTTGGTTTGGGTTCAGCATCGACCTTGGAGCTAGCTGGCATTTGTGTGTACTGATCAGTAGCTGAGGTGATATGACCAGACAAGTGTTAGATTGGTTTTAGACCAATGGTTTAGTAGATATTATTCCGCTGTGCATAAGTTGAATTGATCTAAGCTAGGAAATGACTAAGTAGTCTTGAGCTAAGATCTGTGTTAGCCCTCGCCTATGGGCGATGTTTTAAATAAAGAGCAAAATTTTTAGAGGTTCGGTCAGGGTATGGACCGAGCGACGTGAGGCATCGACCGCGGCTCAGTCAGCCGGGTCGGGGTCTTACACCCCCCTCCTTCTAGCGCCAAACTGTGGGAACCGAAATTCGCACTGTTGATTTCCGTTGAATTAAGAATGCAGGATAAACCCTAGTTTCCCAGAGGTCCCGGATATCTGCTAAACCACACACCAATCAATCAGAATATGAAGTAAATACGGAAAACAAAGTAAGAATCAAAAGAGAGCAAATAGATGTCTTATCCCGAATTTACGTTGAGCGTTTACAACAGGATAGGAGCCTAGGCTATGAAAGCTGTCGGCGAGATCCCTAGTTCTAAAAACCTAAGAATGCAAAACCCTAGTTGAGTCGCAACTCGAATAATAAAAACGGAAAGTTGCCTAAATGCTTTAAGTGCTAAGCTATGTTTGCTCTGAAAGTTGATTTTCGTGTGTCGCTTGCATCATCACCCTAGAAGTCCTTATATACTCTTCTAGAGGCAGTTTTCTCTTTCCTCTTCTTCCCTTGTTCGAATTTATCGCTTCGCGGAAATATTCCTTTTTTTCTTCGAACTTCATGATTATCTTTGGAAACTTAACATTTATCCTTTGATCTTGACATTTATCCCTTCGAACTTATTATTTATCATTTCCTGCAAAATAAAAGATAAACCGTCACAAAGTTTGGGCTTGTTTTTGGATAAAATCACGAGTGGGCCTTTAGCAGAGCTTTAGACCTCGTCGGGCCATTTTCTGACTTAGGCGTTTCTACGATTTTATCGAAATAACATTGTTAAGACGACGTCGTCCGAAAGTTAGTATCTTTCATATGAAGCGTGTGACTCTAGGTGTTTAGTTAACCGTTATCGTTTCATACGATCGACCCGATCCTTTCTCGAGAAAATGAGTTTTTTCAGTAAGGTTCCAATGTCAATCCCGATAGAGACGGAAAAAATATAAGTTTGATCAAGTATCGAAATATGGAGTTTAACGAGGGCGATGTGAAACTGGATTGATTTGTTTCGATTTGCCGAACGAGCGAGTCAGATTGCTCGAGCCATCTAACTCGCCCGTTTGACGATTTGGCCTTGTCCAACTTGCCATACGGGCGAGTTGGCCGTTTCGTGCCTACCAACTCTCCTGTACGGCGAGTTGGCCTTGTCCAAATATCAGTACGGGCGAGTTGGTCGTGTCATGCCATCCAACTCGCCCGTATGGCGAGTTGGCCTTGTCCAACTCGCCATACGGGCGAGGTGGTCGGTTCATGCTGACCAAATCTCTCGTATGGCGAGTTGGTCTGTCTAGGCTGACCAACTTGCCCATATGGCGAGTTGGCCTTGTCCAACTTGCCATACGGGCGAGTTGGTCGATTTGGGTTTCTTTCTTTCGAGTTTCTGACCAGAGACTTGCGTTAAGTCGATTTCGAGACATCATTCGTATAGAAACACGATTTTTAGATGCTTATTTCGAGAATACCGTTTTTGACCCCAACAAACGCATTCTGCCGGTAGGTTTCCGACGTTGATTCCGTCGTAACCGATTTTGAACCCAATAATATTCTCCTTGGACTGAACTTCTGTCGCTGGCATCTCCAAATATCAGGCTGTTGGGCATGTTCAATGCTCTCATTTCTCAGAAGCTGAAACTGTCTTTCCTGATCACTCAAAACAGACACTAAAAGACCATGATCATATGTGCAAGACAAGTACTTGTTCAAATCAAAAATCAAGATCTCTTTTCCAAGAACAAGTAGCACACATTTCAGTCTTCCAAGATGCACATCGAAGTATACATTATAGACCATAATGGTGTCAAGGCATGCAACAATATGAATGATTTTCGAAACATGCCAATCCTTCTCAAAATCAGAACACAAAAGAGTAAGTTCAGATTGAGAATTATTGATCAAAAGTTCAAGGCGTTTTTCAAAGAAAGTGTTGTAAACCAAGATATCATCAATGCTCAAAACAACACAATTATCACGAAATGGTCTCAGAAAATGCCGAGTTTTATCAGTTTTAGAACACACAAGATCATGCTGCAAAACATAATCACAAAAATCAGTTTCAGTTTCAAGTGATTTCTGTTCCAGCAACCTCTTAATCAAAATTCCATCCAAGGCATAAGAGGATGGAAACAAATCATCAGTGATCAGTGCATGTATAGAAGAACTCAGATCAAAGCCATTTCTTTTGAAAACAAACGAATCAAAAGATTTCTAGCACAAAAATCATTTTGTTGCAAATTAAGATCAAATGACTTTTCAAGATGATCAAAACCTTTGCTATGTTTCAAAAACTGATCAAAACTCAAAACAATATCAGAATGGATGTCATTGCTATTTTGAAAACGTCTTTGATCAAAAAGTTCATAAGGTTCAAACACTTTAAAAGAATTAAACATGTTTTCGAAAACAGAATCTGAAACACGAAATTCTTTTACTTTGTCAAAACCAAAACGTTGCACATCTTGAGAACTGATCTTAACAAACAATTCAGGCAGATAATTAATAAAATCAGATCCCTCACAGTGCTTTGTGAACAAAGGAGTAAGAGCTGTGTCAGGATCAAAGCAAAGATGGTTCTCCATGTTGTTGGATGTTATGCTTGATGCTTCCTCATCAAAGATTAGACCAGGTTCGTCTTCCTAATAAAATATGGGACCTAGATAATCTTCCTTGGGTCTCCTACTGTCAAGAAGTGTTCCTTGATTTGGGTAGTCGAATGGCTCTTCCTGAAAATCCTTTGAAACTAGAACAAGACTACTCGGATGCTCCGGTTCAAAACAGGTTAGTCCATTAGTTTCTTCATCATCAAACATAAAATCAGATTTTTGAGAAGGAAGATCACATTCATCCTCACAAATTATCAAACTTTCCAAAAGCTCTTCATCATATTCATCAAAAATGGGTAAGAAATCTGAAAAATCTTTTACCTCTTCAAGGTTGTTTTCAGAGTTACCTCTGGGTTCTTCACTGATGAATATTGATGGTTCAAATATTGGTGCATGTGTGGCTGTGATCTTCTTGTGGCTCTTCCTGACGTCCTTAAGGATTTTCATCATCTCTTTCTCAAAGTTTTCAAAAATCTTTTGGACATCAAACCGACGAAAAATCCTCCTTTGATCAGCTTCATCTCTAGATGGTTTGAACTTCTCTTTGCACCTCATATTTGACATCTTATGTGGTCTTCTTAGGGTTGGGCTATCTTGTCGTTTGGATGTTTATTTGCCACTTTTCTTGTGAAGACCAAACATCTTTACCCTGAAAATTACTCAACACAAAAGGTTAGCAGATAAAAATCCTCACTCTCTCAAGTATTTAATCTCACCCACTCAAGTGTTTCTCTCGGATTTTAGTAGTCACTCAAGAGTCTCCTCTCAAATTTCTAAGAAAGACAATCCAAGTTTCCAATGGGTTATCCAAGCAAACAAACAAAGAAATGAGATAGGAAGATAAAAAAATTAGGATATGGAATCAGCTTTAACCTCCTTAAAGGCCGGATATCTCCTCGGCCAGCAGGCTTTTTCTTCCACCACCAAACCACAAATCAAACTTTTCGAAATCTTTGAAACTTTTTTTTTCTTTTTGATCTTTTTGATCTTTTTGATCTTTTCTTTTTTTTTTTTTTTTTTTATATAGTGGATGGTAATGAGAGACCCAGATTCAAGATAGAAAGAAGAAGAAGTGTTTAAATAAATTTAAATGGAAGATGAGAAGAATGGATAGATGATACCGATTAAGTGGCTCGGATACCACTTGATACGTCCTAAGATTGGACAAGATCACTCAAACGGTTCTGAAACGGATATGATCTCGCAATGGAGATATAATGGATCGAGGGTTGACACAAGAGGGGCGTAATCACTCTTGATACTACTAGGGGCTTGACATTTCTTGATGTGACGCACAATGATCGATCATGATGAAATCAGCAATATGGTCGGAAAGGTCATGTTCATGTTGTATGCACTAAGCGGGCCAGAAGTGAAGTGTTGTGTCCTAAGTCTGGTTCCACTCGTTGATCTTGAGTTTTGGCTTGACTGTCTGTCTTAGATTGTCGTATGGGTCGGGAAATAATGGCTGAAGGTTGATCACATCGGTCATTAGGTCGTGGTTCCAGCCTTAGGTCATTTCTGGATGCATGCGGGTCGATTCTGTACATGGCTCGGTCAGGTGTACATGGCTTGGTCAGTGTACACGTCTCGGTCAGTATACACGGCTTGTTCAGTGTACACGTCTCGTTCAGATGGGTGAACCTCGGTTTGGTTGAGCTGGTGGACAAGATCGCCATATTAGGCCGTGTCCATGATCCAAGCAGGTCGGTGCTCGAACTGGGGCGCATCATTAACGTTGTTGTGTTGATGAGCGATATTCACCGTAACAGGTCTGTGAGGGAGGATAACATCATTTGAGTTGAGCAATTTTTCTCATGATTGAGAAGACACTCTTGGAGTTCAGTGAAGGACGGAGGGACATCTCTGTCTTCAACCTGATGTATGACCGGTTTGTATTCTCCTGGAAGACCTTCAAGTATAAGATCAATTTTGATCTTAATGATTAACATATTTACCAAGAATGTCTAGTTGATCAAGACGGGTAGTGATACCCTGAAGATAAACATTGATGGTCTTGTTTTCTTTCCTCCAGTTTTTGAGTTGTGTTTGAGTTGTTCAATGTGACCACGGCTTGGTTTTGCATAGGTGGAGGCCTGCGTACCAACCTTCATGGGCAGTTGTTTCTTTAGAGACAAGTGGCTGGAGAGATGGTAAAATCTCTCCAATAAGCTTATCTTAGTGTTTCTAGATGGTGAACACTAGGTCAACTGAGATCTGGTAACCGTGGCTGGAGGAACAGTGATGGAGCCATCAATGTGACAATAAACATCATAGCCGTCAAACAATGTGTGGATATGAAGACTCTACATGAGGTAGTTGTCGGGGGTAAGTTTTGAAACGTTTGACATGTTGATGGTAAGCAGAGTTTGAGTGTTGGTGGTGATGTTGTTAGTTACAACCACATGAGAATTGTTTTCTGAAGCACTCATGGTGGTGAAGGCTTACGCAATCTAAAAGGAGAAATGAAAATTTGTTTGATCGTAAGGCTCTTGATACCATGTAAGAATACATTGAATCATGTATTGAGTACAATATAAATATGAAACTCATAGACAAGAAGCTATGATAGGGTATTACATAAACATTTATCGAGAGTCTATTTTGTTTCCCTAAACTAAGAGATTCCTAAATTAATCAATATCATGATTGATCCTTAATAGTTTCAACCGAATACATACAAAAATGCACTTGGCATTCGACTGTGGATTCCACTTCAGAACTCGATCACTTGTTGCAAGCCGATTGTGTAATGCGATAGAATATATTACTTTGGAGTTGAACCGGAAAAGTAAATGAAACTGAACCACTTCACTTCAAGACTTTGGTGTCGCTTTAACTTCCATGCCTTCCTTGTGTGAACATTTGGTTTTATTGTATCATCCTCCAATCTCCTAAGTCATATGTCCTCACACTGTGCTAATCCCTGCAATCTCAGTTGCAGAATTTTTTTCTATAAAGTTCAGATTCTCCACTTGATGATGACGATGATAGGTTTGGACAACACATTCCACTGTGGCATCAATATGTATTCCAAGATGAATGCATCCACGAGTTCCTGCCAGATCAATCAGCCTTCCCAAAGGAGACCAAACATCAAACCAAAAAGAGTTGCTGATCCACTTCTGACCAATGTTCAGGTATTTTATGTGCTTGGTTTTCCGGATACCAGTGCAAGTTTTTCAGATACCAATTTGGGTTTGGATCAGGTATGGATAATACTTGATTCTCGACATACTGCCCTACATGATATTTCGTGGTACTTTTACGAATCTGATTGGGTTTCGGGTCTTTTCATATCCTGTTAGGGTTTCAGACAATTTGTCTAGGGCTACCTAGAACTCACATATCCGCCAAGTAGAGAAAGATATAAGAAGGATAAAGTCATAGGATTAATACATCCATATTGGACTATTATGTGCTCAAGAAACTCTTTTTTTCTTAACATTAAATGTGCTTAATAAACTCTTGCAGAAAAAAAAATATCATGACTTAATTCTAACAAATATATATGAAAAGATTTCAACAAGATCTTAATTTCAAAAAAAAATATGTGACTATTTTCACTAAGTTCGTAATTAGCAATGAAATATTATTATATATTAATATATATTCAGATAGCGTTTATAAAATGAAAAATAAAAATTATATCATATTTAATCTATTTTATAAGCATAATCAATCATATTAAAAGATAACTATTATATTGAACCATAATATTAGATTAAATTTATAAATTTTATTTTCGAAAATATAAAATAATTATGTTAAAAATATGATATCTTGGCAAAATTTCTTAACTTTAGCAAACTATTGAATACATTTATAAAATTATTATATCTTAAAATTTTGTATATACAATAATATATCATCTAAAATGAATAAACATAAAAAATATTGGTAAAAGGAAATCCATCTTTGAAGGACGGATCAGAATATAGCATAAATTAAATACAAGGAATTTTCAAATATGTTGTTTATGAATATATTAATTGGTTTAATAATAAAATGTAAATCTAACAAGATAAATATATAATAACAAGCAAAAAAATACATGTGACGTTTTAAACACGTGATTAATTACAACATGTAAACTATACAACTATTGTATTTGAATTATTTATATAAACATTTAAATATATGATTAACGTTGAAATTCTATACCACTAATGATCCAAAATAAAAATCTACCTATATACATGTGAAAACAACATCCGTGCGGTTACGCAGGTTAAGGTCTAGTTAATATTAATTGATATTTCATTTGGCACCCATATGATATAGGGAAAATTTGCCGACTAACCAATTTGAGAGTCAAAATTAAGAAAATAGCTGTGATTTTGACATTATTAAATTGATAACATTTCATATGCGTTTTGTCCAGTTATGCCCTTACCATTTTAGAGTTACCGGTGACAAAGAGAGCAAAGGATAAAGAGAGCAAATGATGACGTCGATGAAAACACATTTAGCCAGAAGAATTAAGGTTAAAGATGGCCAACCAATAAATAACTACAATGCTCAATTAATTATCATAAACCCTTATATTCAATAAATTTTATTTCTTAATTTCTTTTGGCTTTTGCTACAACCATCATATTAGATGAGTAACTCTCCAAAAGATAAAATGTAAACAAAGTTTACAGACGAAGATGACAAACGATGGAGCGGTCACGGTGACATTGTTTTCTGTGTACAAAACAATAGAATATAACATCCATAACTAATACATGATAAAAAGTCTATTCTATTAAAAAATGAGTTTAAACATAGTATATAATATTGTACAATTTAATAAATTCTCATACAATTATGTAAACTATTTAATGTTCCTTAAATCATAAACCTGACCCTCAACCTCACCCACTCTATAAATACTAAACCCTTCTATCACTAAATTCAAAATCCAAATAAACTTTAAACCCAAATATTAAAACATGAGAAAATAATATAGTAATAGAAGATATAGAACACATTTTAGAAACCATCAAATAGACTAGAACATGATAAAATAATATTGTAGAAGATATTATGTTACATAAGTAAAATAGAATATTAAATAAAACTAAATAATTTTTTTTTTTGAAACACAACAAAATAATACATATTGTGTTACATTTATATTCTATATGTATAATATAGAATAGAACACAATAAACAAATTGTTCATCTTCTCCTATCAATTTTTTTTTATAACTTATGGAAATTGAAGAGAAATGCATCTGACAACATCAAATGAGAAGGTGAATGTAACAGGAGTGGAGAATGAAATTTTTTTTATAAGTATAATAGGTAAAAGATAAGAAAATACGGTGGAAAGGGGTTTGGGGGAAATAGGGGGAGAGAATAGCAACAAATTATTACGATAGTGACTTAGTGTTGATGATAATATCGATTGTACAAACAGTGATAAGTGGAAAGACCAAAAGTTGAAGTTCTTGCTTGCGAAAATGAGAAACAGAGATAAGATAAGAATGAAGAAGAAGAGAAAAAATGAAAACCGGTTGAATCAATTATTTTGAAAAGTTCTTTAACAAATAAATTAGAAAATATGTTGAATATTATAGTCAATTTTTAGGTAGTTAGTGAATTGTAATTTGTTTGAATGTCACACTGTTCAATTTCCGTATGATAGATCTAAGGCGGCGTTTATAAAGTTAATCCAAACATTTATCGAGTTGACTGTTGTTTATAAAGTTGACTTCAAGATATACGCCGGTAATCTTTTTCAAAATATATTTACTTGACTATAATTTTTCATCAAATATTTTTCATCATGTTGTTTGTCGAAATCAATATTCCAAATGTTAACAAAAAAAAATTGTCTTCATTTACATTCAAGTTGCAAGACCTGCAACATCTAATTTGAGCGAAGTCAATCTGTCCAAATGTCTTCAGAAAATCTCTTGCCAATCCTCTGTTTTCTTCTTATCCTTAGCTTCGGCTTAATCTCTGCACAAACTTGTGGGGACTCGATGATTTTCAGACCAAACAGCACTTACGATATGAAACATCGTCTCATTCTCTCATCTCATTCTCTCAACCTTTGCTTCCAATTAGGACTGAGCATTTTATCCATTAAATTTGATTCGATTCTATTTTCGTTTCGCTTAGATTAAAAAAATTCGGATATCCGTAAGTTTCGAAGCAAAGCAAATAATAAAAATCAATATTGGTTAAAAACGAAGTAAATCATAGTAAATCATATATTATGCAAATAAATGTATATCTATAATTCAATATATAGTTTTAAATGTATAATCCCACATGTTCATTATTTTAACATATAATTTTATAAATTTTATTTTATAAATTACTTATAAAAATATTAAATTAACAAAAAAAATATAAAAATCTTCGTAGAAAACTACAGTTTTCTTAAAAAGATGTTTTATAAGAATTTTTTATTAATTTAAATTTTTTATGAAACATATTGTTTCATTATTTTTAATTTTAATTTTATATTGTATAAAAGATAATTTAAAATAATAAATAAACTTGTATAGTTTTCTTAGGTTTACTTGTATTGAATAAAGTGGACGAGGTATCCGTAAATATCCGTAAATATTCGCAAATATCCGTTAATTTTCCGGATATCCGTATTTTTCCGAAATAAATCAAATCGAAAAATTAAATACCCGTAAAATATGAAACAAATCACAAATATTAAAAATTACCGTAGTATTCAATCCATGTCCACCCCTACTTCCAACGTCAGTTCTCTAAACGGTATCTACAACGCTTCAGTTGGTGAAGGCCCTGAAGGAATCTAGGGATGTGCACCCCATGGGCTAAACAGCAAACCTGTGCAGACTGTATCCAACTCGTGTCTGACGGTTTGCTGAAAAACTGTCCAAACCAGACCGATTCATAATACTGGAGAGCAGACAAGACGCTTTGTTTTGTTCATTACTCTAACCATTTCTTTCTCGATCCGAATGATTTAGAGCCCATACAAACAGATTCGTCATCTTCAAATGTCACTGGAGATCTCGCAGAATATAACAGAATATGGGAAGTTTTGATGACGCATTTAATATCAGCATCTTCCAGTTTAACTGTTACGGTAAGGTCGTCTCTTGCACGCAAACATTATGCAGTGGATATAGATCCTTTGTCCAATTTGTGGATAATATACGCGCTGATGCATTGCATTCAAGGGCTATCTTCAGGGGAATGCTATGACTGTCTTCAAGCCAATGTTCGCACCTACCAAGGTTGTTGCAGTGGGAAGCAAGGGGGTAGCAGTAGAAGACCTATTTGCTTTTTCCGGTTTGAGCCTTATCCATATCTTGATGCTTTCGATAACATATCTTCTCCACCTAGAAGCTCTCGTGTACCTCAAGAATCTCAACCTCCATCTTTGCCTCCTCCTCCTACTGCTTCGCCCCCTCCTCCAGTGTCGCCTCCACCTCTAGAGGCGACTCATCTAGATACGAAAACGATTTATACAGGAGTTATAGTGGCGATTGTTGTCTCTGCACTCATATTTATGGCGCTGTTAGCCCTAGGACTAGTTGCTCTCAAAAGAAGAGTCATACAAAACACTAAAGATTGAAAGTGAGTTGCTTTTGCCATGCTCACGTTGCCATTAATTTTGGAACATAGTATATAAACATTCAGTTTTAGTAACACCATATATCTATTGTTGCAGCAGGTGATGATACCACAGGTCCACAGTCGCTGCAATTTGATTTCAAGACCATTGAAGCAACAACTGATAAATATTCGGGGAACAAAAAAGTTGGTCAGGGTGGATTTGGTGATGTTTACAGAGTATATATGAACTCTATGTCAAGCAATGGTTGCTCGATTTTTCATTTAAAAAAACTAACAGCTAAGGATATTGTTTTTGTAAGTATTGATATGTAGGGAACACTACCCAATGGAACTGTAGTTTCAGTGAAGCATCTATCGAAAATTTCCGGACAAGGCAAACAAGATTTTAAGAAAGAGGTTGCTCTTGTGGCAAAGTTTCAACATAGAAATTTTGTTAGGTTTCTTGGTTTTTGCTTGGAAGCAGATGAACAAATACTTGTATACGAATTTGTTCCCAACAAAAGCCTTGATTATTCCTCTTTGGTCTGTTTCTAATACACAACGACCTAATTCTCATGATTTTTTTCTTCTCGAAACATACACTCCTCGTTAACATTGTATCGAACGTGCAGATCAGATAAAGAGCCGACAACTAGATTGGACAAAACGGTACAATATCATTGGAGGGATTGCTCGACGAATTCTTTATCTTCATCAAGACTCACGGCTCACAATCATACACCATGATCTCAAAGCAAGTAATATTCTTTTAGATGATGAAATGAACCCAAAATAGCAGATTTTGGCATGGCAAGGATTTTCGGGATGGAGCAAACTCGAGCCAAAACTAGCAAGATAGCTGGAACCTTTTAAATGTTGTGATTTTGGATGATTGGACTCCATGAACGTAAGGAAAAAACTAAGAGACACTATTTGAAGTTTTGAGGAAAATACCCTTTATCTAATATTTCTTACTATTAAACTTGTGAATAATGAATAAATCCTAAGATCCTTTTATACAACCCAATTTTGTTATGATTCTTTTATTTCCATTTTGGCTCTGTCCAGCGGTTACATGGCTCCTGAGTATCCAATGCACGGCCAGTTCTCAATGAAATTTGATGTCTACAGCTTTGGAGTCATCCTTCTTGAGATCATAAGTGGCAAAATGAATAGTGACTTCAACCAAACATATGGATCTACTAGCAATTTAGTCACACATGTAAGTATTTTTGGTCCTTTTTACCACAATGATAATCTGATTATGTGTTTCTATTTGATAATATCATATATTAATGTGAGGCTTGGGGGGTATGGAAAAAAGACTTGGAATTAGAACTCTTGGATCCGACTTTCGGGGAGAATTATCAGAGCGGTGAAGTAACAAGATGCATTCATATCGCACTTTTATGTGTTCAAGAAGATCCTGAAGATCGTCCTATGATGTTTACAATCATCTTGCTGCTCACTAGTAACTGTGTAACACGATCACAATGCAAGTGCCTCGTGCACCTGGATTTTTTCCCCAATGTATCAGAGACAAAGATTCGGGAGCTGAGGGCTCAAATTCGTTCGGAAAACCAATTCATTGTTCTATCAATGATGATTCAATCACAGAACTAGAAGCTCGTTAAAGGCAATATTTATCTTTTTCATTAAATGAAATATTCTTTGGTATCTTGTGGTATGTTTAGTTATTGATGAAACTAGAGGGATTTTGTTTGTAAATAACCAATGAAAAAAACGGTTTTTTACTTAACCAATGAAAACCCCAAATTTAATCTTGTGTTTCTCCTGCTTTAGATTGCTCTATTTTTTTATATTTTACAATAATTCATCCAATTGGGTTCCATGGATCCTAAATCCTGGCATTTTTCTCTCTCTTTTCACTACAATTCTTCAATTTTTCAAGCTATAGAAGTTTACAAATCTTTACGGTAGAGCTTATTCTCAACGACAAGAAAAATGTTTTGATCCAACAAAACCTACAGCAGTTTTAAATATGGAACAGAAGACGAAGAAGTAGTCAAAGCTGGCGTTCAAGTTCAATAAAACCAAGGAGCTTGAGGATGAGTAATAAAGCTGCATCTGCTACATAGTGAACAACCAGATTGTTGAATAGATACAACTGTTATAGAAAGTTCAACCCCAAATCCAGAAGTGTAGAACAAACGCCAAATAACTTTTCTATATGTTAAATGTAACTGATTCAAATTCATTCAAGAACTCAGCCATGAAGGTTTAAGACTCAATAAAATTTGGTTGAAAAAAGATAACGGTGGGATGCGCTATCAATTTGGGTTTACAGAGCAAATACAATCTTATGACTAGTTTTTTGGTTATGATGTGGCTCAAGCAGGGGAGAAATATAATGATGAAAGATTGATGAGAATCGTGCTGTTATGAGAAACAAAGGATGACTGCTTGCTCAAGAATACTCACATGAAGAATGAAAATATTTGATTATGTTGACTCCAGCTACATTTAGTTGTCCTTTACCAGTTGTAGTTACAAGCAGAGGAAGGACATGATCAAAGTAATGCAGTGGCAGAGATTTAAAAATTCTTAAAGATTAATAGGGAGTAATCTATTAAAGGGAAGACTTACAATGCGACATTGAATCCTACAAAGAATTTGAAACCAAACTAAGGTAAATAGGGGGAGATTTCTAACACGTCATGGGAGAATTTCTTGGAGCCGATGATTTATGCAGCTTCCTTTTCATCTTGTACTTCACTTACACGTATGTTTAATTTGAATTTGGCACATAAAACTTGAATGCGCAAAGTCGAGGATTTATTTGAAACATGTTTATTGAATGATCAAAGGCGATTACAAGGAGATAAGACTATTATATCATAAAGTATAATTAACTCGACAAGGACAGTTAGCTATGTAAGAGTACGGAGCCCAACCAACTGAGCTATATCCCACCCCGAGCCAAGTGGAGAATGAGTCAGATCTTTCTTATATTATTTTCATTGGCGCAGCTGGGCCATCATGAATTTGAACAAGAGATCTCACCCGTGAAGAAAATCATCATAATTATGGTCGAACCAATTGGGAAAGAATCATTAAATTCCTTTTCAGGAGCGATTCATCTTTTCCAAACGCCGCATACAACACTCAGTTGTACTGCATTCTCCAAGTCCCCCCCCCCCTCCTTCGTTACCATAAGAAGTATTTGTGAGCAGCTTATTATCCTTGTAATTCGCCCCAAGTACATATGCTCATGTGCCATAGCACTGAGTCTGGAATTGAAGCTTGCCACAATATCATCATCAATCCACCGGAGATTCTCAAACTGCAACTCGATATGGTCTCGTTTAATAAGATCTCCCACGACTCTTAAGCTGATGTACTCCCCTGAATCGGTTGAAACTGATCTGCCTTAATAGCACCAAATAGCACTGACAAAACCTTGTGTTATATATACCTTGACACACTTCGGTCTGCTTCAGTCCTATCTTCTTTTAGCTTTGACTTCTTCCCATCTGATGTAACTTTGGTAACCTCGTCCCACTCAGTCTCCACAATTGTCCATGCATCCTCATTGGTCTCTCGAATCAACGGCTTCATGGGAGCCTTCAAATGACCAAATTGGTATGTGTTCAACATGATTGCCTTCTGCATAGAAAAAATTGTGTCCATCTTCACCTTCAGATCTCACTAGGTAATGTTGGTGATCCGCTTTGATACAAATTGTAAGTGCAAGATACAACACAATAAAGTATGACATAAGAGAAATAAGAGACAATGAATATTCATCAAACACTTTTGCTTTACTAAAAATCACTTAAACAATCTTTACAAGACTTACTTAATCACTTTTACGCGATTACTGTTATCATCCTAACAATCGTTGCTGAAAGATTCCTAAGCTACCTAGGTTATGTCTCTCTCTATCTTCTGATACATCAACTTCTGACTCAGAACAAGTCCAAGAACACTACCAAGAGAATTTCACTCTTCCTCTATAAAATTAACCTTAAGTGTCATGTCGAATCCTCATCGGCCTCTTGATATTTTATAGTGATATCCATATTCCCAAAACCCCATTCTAAGGATAAGAATCCATGAATATGGACAACTTTCATATTAATAAGTATAAGTACCTTTTCTTGGAAGTAGACTTCTTCATTTTCTTCAGTGCATAAATTTGCAACTTAAGTTTTTGTCATCAATATAAACAGACTCATTTAAGACTCTACAAACCAAGCTGGTAACTCTGAGTCCATATAAACGACAAAAGACAGCTGTTTCCGAACGCTGCATGTAAGACGACCCGCGCTTGTCTTATGCGTTCTGGGTACATGAATGATCTCGAAATAATTAAAGCTCTCCTTAAGGAGCTGAATGTCATTCATGTATGTTGCAAAGGAAGGTCATTCTTTTGGTTCCAGAACCATCTTACCCAATTGAGAACAATCCGTTGCAAACATTACATGAAACTGTCGTAATTTCCTCGTGTTTTCCATTGCCTAGATAAGGCATTCTATTTCCATATGAAGGGGGTGAAAGGCTATCTCTCGTGTTTCGTTCTCCCATAAGGCCATCAAAACCATCTAAGGTACTAAACTAACCTTGTCCCAAATGGTTATCCTTATCTTTCCATGAACCATTCGTAAAAAAACCATCGTCCTTGTATTTGAGGTAAATTTTCCAGCCCCTCCTCCCTCGATTGTGTGACCCGATGGGTTTTAGTAACATTTGCCTCATTCCAAACTGTTGATTCTGTCTTTGTCAACTGGATTGTGTCTCTAGTATCGACATCAATATTGCTGAACACTATATTGTTCTGTCCTTTCCACATATACCACAAAATGCATGCAAACCGATGATTATCCACTTGTGTTGGAGCCCTCCAGAACAAAAAATCCATGTTTGCAAAAATTGATTGGAAGAGAAAAATCTTTGGATATATAGAATCTTTGCGTAAGCCTATGTTTAAACAGCTGGAAGCCATTCAAAGAATACATGGTTAATATATTCCTCCTCTGCTCAACATCATGCACACAGAGTATCACATTTGATACCCCTGGCCTGCATGTCTTTCTTAACCGGTAGACATCCAAGACTATTTACAATAAAAAATTTCAATCTTGGGTGGGCAACATATTTTCCAAGAAAATGCCTTTAAATCAGTAACATTTGGCCCTTACACATGAGATATCCTTCCTGAATCAGGATACGCCCTCTCTACTTGGTAACCAGATTTAACTATGTATTTCCCATATTTGGGGAAGTACCAACCGTCTTGATCGATCATCTGTGTCCGGCACAAGAATCAAAGTCTCGCAGGCTCTCCAAGACAAAAAAATCTCATATACTTTCCTTCCTTTTTCGAATTTAATTTGTCTTTATTTAATTCTCAAAAAGGAGTAAAAGACCACAAAAGCATGGAACAATTTACAGCATTACAATCTACCCAGGCGGACTATCCAATCCAATTGGATATCCAACAGATCAATCCACCCCACCTAAATCGACTTCCTTAAGAAAAAAATCCCTTGGACATAATTTCTTTCCAAATTTTTGTTTAATTTCATTGTTTCGTCACTGAAAGGCTAATCTTTCAACAAGAGATGAGTAGAATCTTTGTCCAGAAAAACGTAAAGAAAAAAACAAATCACAAATTACCCACCGAAAGAGGAGAAAAAAATTTCAAAATACAAACACATAAGGTATAACTTAGCAAAACTTTGTGGAACTACAAATTTTGGAAAACTTATTAAAACTTCAACTGATTTGTATTGTATATGATGAGGAAATGATGTATCATATATTGATTTTGATGTCTGTTTTTAACTTCGATATTGTGATTGGCTAAATAAAAATTTGTCAATTTGTAGTTCCTTAATATAAGCAATCAAAATATTTAAATCGGTATAACAACCAGTACTTGATCATGGTTTTATAAAAAACATAGAAAATCAAAGAAAAAAAAACAAACAAGAGACTTATCACACTTTGTACAAGAAAAAAAAATCATCTTCATAACCATCAGACGGAAGGTCACAATTTATGTAACTCAGTTTCTTCACCATCAGACATAACGTCACAATTCATCAAATGAAAACTCACTCTCAGAAAGAATGGCTTCTCCATTCTTCGTATCCAGCATCATCCTACGAGTTGTGAATGACCTAGATATGTGAAAAAGCTGTGAATTAAAACGTTTCTAAAGAATGATAAATGTAAAGAAAAGTAGAAGGAAATAACTTATCTTCAATGAAGAGAGGCTGGATCTTGGAATCCACCTGAATGTGACAAAATCTGTGGAGTACAACTTTCAGAAGTTTGACAAAGTTTAACATTCAACTTAGTCAAACTTTGAAAATTGTAGCTATACACATAATAAGCACATATAATAGACTCAAGTAATAACCGCAAACAAACATATTATATAAATACAGTTTAGCAACCAGAAACAGTAATGTTTTAATGTTCATAAAACCAAAAGAAACACAAAATATTAAAAGTTTTGATTAAGAAGGGGACGAAGGAGGGATAAGCAATCAAAGCTTAGACATAAAGGACTCGCCAAGCTTGTTCCAATCAATGAAAAGGAATTTGATAGCGCTTAACTTCTACTCCACATTGAGGAACTTCGCCTGGAGTCTGTCTTTCTCTGCCTGAATGTCGAACTGGCCCGCCATGTCGATCATCTCGTCGAGCAACACTATTTGATCACAAATAGTGTACATCTCTAATTGGGTAGAGGGCCTTCTTTCGTTTTCATTATGCTGATCCTTGACCATTTGAAGGATCGCCCGGTACCATTCCCTTGTCTCAACATTTCCTTTCTTGTAACCCTCTTCAGGCGTTTGTCTGTACTTAGCCTCAAATAATATTTGCAAAAACAACTTATAATATGATGTGGTTTAAAAACCGGTTACGTCAATATTTTAAGGTTCCGAAAATTAAAAAACAACATAAATATAAAAAACAATTGAAAAAGGAAGAGGGGCCACTCAAGGCTTGTACATGAAAGACTCCCCAAGCTTGTACCAGTCTATATACGAGACTTTGATAGCGCTGAAATTTTCCTCCGCAAGGAGGCGCTTCGCCTGGAGTTTGTCCCTCTCTTCCTTTATATTGAAGTATGACACCCCGTCTCCATCACCTCATCAAGCAAATCTATTTGATCTTAAATAGAGTACTTCTTGACTTCAGCAGATTGATTTTGTTCAGTATATATCAGTTGATCCTTCACCATGTGAAGGATGGCCCGATAGTGTTCCTCGACTGCTTTTTCTCCCATCTTGAAAATATCTTGTGATGTGGCAGATATCTTAACCTGAAACTAACCACAATGAAATTATATCGTATATGATATGATAAAGAGAAATATGAAAGGGTAACTCTATATGTGTCTGGAATGAATGCGGATTATCGTTACACGCAACCAGTTCACTGTCCATCTTTGCCGCATTAAGTGGACATATTAAATTCGTAAAAAAGCATCCCTTGATTGATTGATGTAACAAAAAATAAAAAATAAATTTATATTCTAATAAAATCGAGTGATGTAAGTTAAACCAAACCATTCATTCATGGAATTCATTCATTTATGAATTGATATTAATTAAATTCTAGTAAACTCAAATGTTTTTCAACTGGGTACAACTTTTCATCATTAGCTTCGTAAAACCAAATCATTTAAGTTACAAAATCAGTTCATTTATTATTCTAATAAACCGAGTGGTGTAAGTTCAACTTTTCCTCATTAGCTTCGTAAAAAACCAAATCATTTAAGTTAACACAAGCAGTTTTACCAATTCAGTTTTGTAACACTTCGTTCAACTTAGAAATACATTGTGTTGTGTTCAATTGTAAAAAGTAGTAAAACTGAGAAGTACTATGTTTAACGAATCAAAACAGCTAAGATCCGAAAACAAGTTAATTGTAGACCATTCTTAACGATAACAGCATAAGAAATGGTTAAAATAGTTAACAATAGAAAAATCTTAACAACAAAACAAACATAGAACAAAAATCCATACAACAATTCTCATGGACGACAAGAAATGGGCTCCTTAAGCTTTGCAATATCATCAGCCATCTTATTCATACACTTCCTTAACCACTAAACCTCATCCTGGATACCGAAAACCTATGGTTGACGAAAATAGAAGCCATCGTTCTGCAAGTAAAACCCAAAACTCTGTTATATCTACTTTAAATGAACACAATCTAAAATGAATCAAAGTTAGTCAAATTATCCTGAAGTCCTTGCAGTTGAAGTATCTACTCCATGAAAAGTATCAAAATCTGTTGGATACTTTGGTTGTGGAGAGACCTCGTCAATGACCCGTTCCCAACATGGAAAATGGCTAGGAATCCCGTATTGGGCATCTGTTACGTATCCAATCATGTCGAAGTGTTCCTTCATCTTATTCTTCTTACTCTTGTTCATTTTCTCCTCCCATGGATTCATGACGTGAATTCTTAGCCCTCAGTTCGTGATGTGAGAGGAGAGAGAGAGAGAGAGAACCCTTCAAGGAAATGAAATGAACTGAAGAAGACAGAGAGGGGGCAGAGAGAGACTATAACTTTTAGTTTTTATTTTTTTTGTTTCGGACCCCAATTCAAATTATCAATTTGCCCTCCAATTACCATGTTTGCAGTTTTACATTTACTTTCAGAATTTGTTTTCATTTTTCTTAGTTTTAGTGGACTCAATAGAATTATATTATGGTTATACCACTTTTATTCAGCTTTACAATCATTTATCGTCTAACCATGTAATAATATAGCTTAATTTATGAAATATATAAGTTTTATAATATCATAAGACCAATATTAAAATAAAAGCCATAAAATTATAAAGTAATACTTGTAAATAATAAAAAAATATCACATTTTAATAGAATTATTCTTTTGAATTTAATCGCAAATATGTTTTACATTATTAGAATAATATGGGTATACTTTTATTAGTCCATTGTAAACAATCAAACATGTTTAGAAATTTTTTTCTCCATTTTCATTTTTCTTTTTGGGAATTTTACCAGGTTTACTAAGTTTCACTCAGTTATACTACCATAAAATATAAAACATATATCATGAACATCTTTGTGTTTTACTCTCAAAGATTTGGGGTTTCCATGTGAAGTTTCCTACTATCATTTCTCATTGGTCTAACCATGTAATAATATAGATAATTTCAAGCAATATATAGTTTTATAATATCGGAAGGCTAATATTATAACTAAAAGCCATAAAAGTATATTTGTAATCAATCAAACAAGTATCACAATTTTTAATATAGTTATTTTTTTGAATTTCAATCATATTTTTTAAAAAATATTAGAATAATACATGTATACTTTTATTAGTCCATTGTAAACATGCAAACAATTTTATAATATTTTCCACATTTCTATTTTTTTTGGAATTTTACCAGTTTCACTAAGTTATTAGTTTTACATTCAAACATGTATAACAGTCAAGAACTCATAATTCCATTATCTTGATATAATTTCAAATTACTTTTACAACTAAATCTCGAGAACTATGATAATATGAATTAAATAACAACCTACAACTATTGTTCCATTATTGGGTCCTTCAATTCTCATGGTCGCTTTGAGAAGTTGAAGTTCTTTATCTAACACACAAAATTGGTTGTCCAACTATTGTATCATATCCGTGAACGCCTCATCAACCCATTTGAAGAGATGATTGTCGTTAACAAGCTACACAACAGAGAAAATTCTGGCGGTTTAGACAACTTGAAACACTAATAACTAAAGTTGAGACGTTTTGCCTTCCTTTGAGCCGCATAGCGACATCGATAATATCGACGGTAAGGGTTTGGATCAGATCTGGAGATGAGCTCATTGACACCTTTCCGCATGTATACCTATTAATGATCCCATGAATTCTGACTCTTATCCAACCACCACTCATCGAAGAGGAACCCGACTGATTGGTCATTATGCAAATAGAGAGAGATGAGATGAGGGAAAATGGGGTTGAGGCTTGAGAGGATTGGGAGGATTGTAGAAATGGGAAAACCCTTAAAATAAGTTTTTATACTTGACAATATAATAACTTGAACCTTTTGTGTGTTTTGAAAATAGGAGGCAAAACTGAGCGGAATTTTGTTTTTTTAAAAAAACAAAATTTGAAGTTGAAGTTTTACTTTTTGAAATACAAATTTTTTATGTTATACAAATATAGTTGTACCCAGTTAGAAAAATTTATACCATTTGTGCTAGATACAAATTGAATCAATTGGGAAACATGTTGTGTTAATGTAGTGTTGGGTACACATGTAGTGCTACTTATAGTCAGTTTCATAGAATCAATTATCATATAATAAATTACATAATTTAATTCATTTATAGGTTTTTAATATCCTAATTTCCTTTCGTTTTTCTTATACAATTATACGGTTCAACTAATATATTTGTACCAAGTTATAAAAAGTTATACTATTTGTGTTGGGTACAAATTGAATCAATTGGGAACATGTAACACTTAATGTAGTATTGGGTACACATGTAGTGCTGCTTATAGTCAGTTTCATCTAACCATCTAACAAATTACTTAATGTGATTCATTTATAAGATTTTTGATATCATAATTTCATTTCATTTTGCTTCTACAATTTTACTTATCTAATTATACAAGTTTTGCAGTTTTACGGTTCAACTAATACAATTGTACCAAGTTATACAAAGTTATACCATTTGTGCTGGGTACGAATTGAACCAATTGGGAAACATGTAGTGATTAATGTATTATTGAGTCCACATGTAGTCTACTTATATTCAATTTCACATAATCAATTGTTATCTAACCATCTAATAAATTACTTAATTTCATTCATTTATATGTTTTTTGATATCATAATTTCATTTCATTTTGCTTCTATAGTTTTACTAATCTAATTATACAAGTTTTACAATTTTACGGTTCAACTAGACTATGTTGTACCAATATAGTCATGCCAATTTATACAAATTTATAACATTAGTGTTGGGTACAAATTGAACCAGCTGAGAAAAATGTAGTGCTTAACATAGTGTAGGGTACACATGTAGTGCTTAATTTAATTATGTGTATGAATGTACATTTATAATTCGTCATAATTGTTTAATGTAGTGTTGGGTACAAATCAAATCACATGTAAAACCTCTCCACAGCAATGGTGCTCGAGAAGAGGGAGAAAGAACATGCCGAATATGAGAGGAGAGGGAAGAAGAGGGACGAGAGAGATAAATAAGACAGAAACACCTTATTTGTTAGATGAAATAAGGGTATAATTGACTTTAACCATATTTCTTAAGAGTATGAATTAAATGAAGAGTATGTTAGACTCGATGAGAGTATGAGATATTACTTTTTTAGGAACATATGAGATTTTTGTCCCAAGCACAATGGGATAATTTCTATAATTCTAACATCCTCTGGGTCCACCAAAGTTTGAATTAGTGGTAAAATTCCATATTCTTGAATTTGTCTTCATGAAATAATCCATTGTAAGATCAAGGTAAAGATTGTGTTAATTATTATTTGCTGGTAAGGTAAAGATTGTGTTAATTATTATTTGCTGGTCTCCGGTGAATGGTTGGGAGCCAAGGCTCATTCCATACTGATATGGATGATCCTGATCCCACCCTTTTGATTAGGTATTTGCTAACCAAATATCTGGATAAGAGGATACTATGTCATCCATAAGATGGTGAGTACTATCTGATCGGTTTAAGAGGTGATGCATTCCTAAAATAGCATCCTTTGAAAACTCGAGAAAATAAAGCATTAGGTTTCTTAATGGATGCCAAATTTTTTTCCAAGCATAATTGTGTTAAAATCTATTAATTCTTTAAATCTCGGTCCATTGTCATCCTTGTGTTGACATAATTTATTCTATGATTTCCAATTCATACCTCTAACAATTTCCTCTTAGCTCCACCAGAATTGAGCAACCACACTCGTTAATTTCTTTGTTACTCTAATACAAGACATTACATGATTCAGTAATGCAGTAACCACAAACTTTATTATCAAATCTTTTCCTCCCTTGGTGAAAATTTTGAAAGTCCATCTATTAAATATGTTATTCAGTCGTTCCTAAATGAAATATTTTTGTTTTGTTTTTGATCCAGCCAAACTCTCTGGAATCCCCACATATGATTCCATCCCACCAATATTATGGATATCTAAAATGTCCTTGAGTTCCTTCCTAGTAGGTTCCTCAATCTTGTGTCCAAATTGTATTGACGATAAAGGAAAGTTTATCGGTTGTCAAGACACTGCCTCATAATCTTGAATATTTTTTTAAAATGGTTTGACATTCCCGTTTGTGTGCCTTACAGAAAATAGTTTATCGCCAGCGAAGAGAAGATGGGATATATGCGGGAAAGCCTTTGCAACCTTCAGGCCCGTCAGCTGCTTCTCCCTTTCCACCTTCTTAATGTTTGCGATTAAAGCTTCAGTGCACATAACGAATAAGTAAAGAGAAAGTGGATCATCTTGTCGCAATCGTCGCTGTGGTGATATTTGTTATCTTGGTTATCTTCAACATGATTAAGGAAGTCTTATAAAGATTTTAAGCAATTTTTAATACAACAGAAAGTGTTTGATGATAACACTAATCATGTAAATCGCGTCCTTGTCTGCTACTGTTATTTGAGATCATGGAACCATATTACAGTGTCAAGGATATGTGTTTATAACCTAACTAATTCGATTTATGGGTTGGTATCATGGAAATTTGTTTGGATTGGGTTATTGTTTGACTATTTCTATGTCTGTATAAATTACTAAGAGAGAACCGCGCTTCGCGCAAGATTTGAAGTTTATTTGTGAGATTGTGTGTTCGAGTTTGGAGATGATTTCATGTTTCTTTCAACATGATCTTCAAATCAGTGTGTATTTTTTTTTGGGAGGTGGAAGGAATTAGAAACTTGAGTTGTCGCATATGTTCATCAAGATATTGAGTTTTTCCTGCTTGAAGTAATTTAAATTTATTTTTAGCCTCGATTAAGTTACCAGTAAATGTAACTTCTATTGGCTTATTGTCAAAGATTATTCATTATTACAATTTATTATGGAACTCAAAATAGAAAAAAAAGAAAATGAGGATACATAATGAAGAAAAAGACTTGATCATTTGTTTGTAACACTAAATGTGTCATATCGATTGTCAATGTTGTATCAATGACATGTTATAATTGCTCTCGTGGTGTTGTAGTTTGCCAAGTAACAATTAAGTCCAACATTGGTTTAGTGATCTCTAGTTCTCTTCTGCCTAACACGATTTAACTATAAAGGTAAATAGCATTATCATACAAACTCTCAGCTGCTATGCAGAGATGTATGAGGCTTTTCTTGGTGTTTTTTTAATGAAAATATTTTTATATTCCTCGTATGTAATGTGTCTTCAATTTAACATTGGCCAGAAATCGTTTCCTAAGGTCGTTGTAATGTGAAGTAATGCTGGTGGAGCCAGTCTCAATTGTTGTAGTTTGGTGTTCTTGTAGATGCTAAGATCTGTTGCGGCTTTTGCAAAAACTAGACTTGTCTCAATGACGGTCCATACACTTGCTCCCGAAACCAATTACATTCGTGAAATGATTTCTACTTGAATTTTCTTAGGCAAATTTTCAAGCTTCGAGAGTGGCATTGAGCCATGGTGTTATTTGCAGTATTGTCTTAGGTTTGCAATTGTGGTTCAATGAGTAGCTCTATTTGAAGGTGGAATGTGAGTAGGACTATTTCAATAATTTTATGGACATTTCGGCAAAAAAAAAGTTTTAAGACCTTAAAATTAATATTGATTTAAAGTTTTGAATGAAAATATAATTAAAAGAAAAATATTTGGTAAAAATATTGTAACGAAAACAAACATATTTATATAAAATATTTTGTACCTTTTATCATTTTGTATAAAACAACATTTTTGTTGTACAAGTTGGACTCTAACTTTTAAGGAATGCGGGGAACATCGAACTTGACCATAACAATTGCACCGTTTATCCCCCACTTAAACCACCTCTGGATATGAAAATTTGGATTGCTGAATCAACGTTGTAATTAATGTGGTGTTTTGAGAACATTCGTTCTCGATTGAAAATGTCGTGTAGTTTATTTCCTTTTGCGTATTCTATTGATATTACCTTTTGTAGTATATTACATTTATATTGATTGTGTAATGATGATTTTTCTCCATAAAATATGATATTAAATTAAGTTGATTGAATTATTCAATGTAATTGTGGTGTGATATAATTCTTCTCTTACAAAATAATCCATGTTCTAGAAAAAAATTAAGTTTCAAAAAGATGCATATTTTACCTTTTCAATGCAATTTTACTTGGTAATAGTAGTAAATTGAAAATTTCAAGAAACTTAATTGTATTTATTTAACTTTGAGTAGTTAAAAGTTATGAAAATAGTGAATTATAAAAATATACATTCAATACTAAAATTTAATATGTTTTATTAGTATGTGTGAAAAACCTAAAATACGTAATATTTTGAGACGGAGAGAGTATTATTTAAATGGACTTAACAATTTGGACCAACTAACATTGTATGGGCTTAAAAGCATTAGTGGTGCTGTTAAGTGGCATATTTTTGTTATTGTGTGGTTCCGTGTGCATATGTTTTTTGTAGGAAAGCCGTTAAATAACTTTTTAGTTAGAGATTTCATAGTATTTCTAATATACATTTCTAATTCACTTAAAAATAGAGAAACAAATTTGTTATGAAAGTATATTTTAACAATGAATTTTCTATCTTTCTCTAAAATATAAAAAATTATTTATCTATATATTTAAGGATAAAAATATCATTTTTTATTTTTTTTCTAAAATAAAATAATTTTATTATAAAAATATATTGGTGTAAAAATATATCTATAATAGAATTTTCTAGTTAATAAAAAAATAAGAATGATATGATTTCTCTATTTTTTAAAAGATATAGAAGCGGCTGGAGATGGTTTTAGGAGAATTTTAGTTAAATGTTGAGGGGTTAATTCATCGCAAAAATGTGGGTTAGATGCCATTCATCGCACAATGTGGAATTTTGATGAACTTGTTCTTATAAATTAATCTGAGCATATATTGTGATATCTAATTATTTTAATGGATTTTAATATTTGTTTTTAGTTCATTCAAGTAATTTTATGATCATTTAAATGTTTATAGTGCATATGTATTTATTAATATACATTGTTGGAGTGCTCATTTCGTAGTTTGAGACTGAACTAGAGAAAATACAAAAGAGAAAGGACCAAACTGAAAATAGGTATAACAGACTTTAATCTCGGATGGGATAAATGGCTCCAAAAAATCTACAACAACCTAAAAAATTCTATATAGACCAAAGACAAAGAGAACAAAATGATGATTTTGCCTTTAATGAAGAGATAAAATGAGCCATTGGATCATCATATCTATGTTCTAATCTTATCCACACGATTTCACACATCTCTCATGCTCTCTCATTCTATCTCTTTCATTTTTTTTAATCTCAACCACTCTCAGGCACACAATCTTTCTTATCTCATTCGACTGGGTGCAACTATTATAACTCGTACAACTAAACATATTAAGAAATTTTATAACTAGTATATAAATGTTATAATTTACACATGAAATAAACAAGTAAATATTATAATTGGTATATGATGATAATTTTTCATCTATTTTCTTTGAGCTTTTTTAATTTTTTATTAAATTATTACATTACACTCTTAATTTTACATTAGATAATTTATATATTTCAAGGTTTATTAACTATATTTGTCATATTATTATGATAAACAAACATCAAACATATTTTTACAAAACCATGATTTGAAAATATTGATACAACCCCTAAAACTAGACATATAAACAATTTATATAATTTTTAATTATATATTAGATAAGTATTACTTGTACAACTTGTATAACTTTAACATTTCAGAAATTAACAAAACCAATTTAGCATTCTATATGAGAAAAACAATCAAATATCCCAATTGGTATGTACTCAGAAAATTTCTTTTAATATATTTGAAGTTTTGAAAAAATTGAAAATTATAACACAATCACATAATTTTGCATGGTCTACCTTATACTTTTAAGGTTTGTTAACTTCTTTGTCCACATAATTTTTGGAAAACATACATCAAGTGTATTTTAACAAAATTGATAATTTCATTATATTGGGGCAAATGCATGTACACATAAAGAAGTGGTACAACTGAGTTAAGTTGAAATGTTATGTGGTACAATTAGTTTTTTTTTATTTCACTGCCAAAGTACAACTATGTATAAACCGGTACAACTCAAAAACTAGTACACCTATGTACAAACCGGTACAACTAATAAACTCGTACAACTTTTTAAGAACATGTACGACTCGAAAACTAGTACAACTACGTACAAACCGGTACAACTCGAAAACTAGTGGACAACACTGTGGACACCACTGTTGAGTTTCCTCTTCTTCATCA
Source organism: Moricandia moricandioides (assembly GCA_905132885.1). Lineage (NCBI taxonomy): Eukaryota > Viridiplantae > Streptophyta > Magnoliopsida > Brassicales > Brassicaceae > Moricandia > Moricandia moricandioides. The sequence continues at coordinate 47,551 of CAJHQQ010001739.1, forward strand.
TGAATTCACTCTTCTCTGGCGCATCTCTCTTCTTCTTCACTACATCTATCTTCTTCTTCGTTGCGGCATCTCTCTTGTTCACAGTAGAGTCCTTTTTGTTCATTGTCGGTGAGTCACTCTTACTCATCACTGACGCTCCTTGTTCTTTTTCACGTGTTTTTTGGAACCATGGTTGTATACTTTTCTGGCTCCGCATCTACATTTTTCTCCTCGAGAGCAAAAAGACGAAGATGTTTTTTTCTGAAAATAGTACAACTTTTAAATAAATCATTATCCAAATCAAATATTATTAAAAATATACTATTCATGTATTTGATACATGTAGGCGGGAGAAGATTAGACCAACATGTCTTATTGGTTCTACATCATCTTTTTTTTCTATCATCTTCATACGCTGAAAACAAATAATAAAAATCACCATATCAATTGCAAAGTTATACTAGTTATAAACGTTTTACTTGTATCAATTATAATGGTTATACTCAATCTATTTATACTAGTTATACTAGTTTTAATAATTTGAGTTGTACTAGTTGTATTAGTAATACTATGCGTTCTTTTTATCTTGAATCTCGTATGTAAAAGGTGAAATTTGATTCTAGATAAGATATAATTGATTAAGTATGATTATGGGTTGATCGATTTGGGATAAGAAGTAGAAATTTGGTGGATGGTTGAAGAATTTTTTGGCTTGGTTGGAGGAAGAGGAGGAGGATAGGAGGAGGAGGAGGAGGGGAGGATTTTGGGTCTAGATCTGGGTCGGATCTGGATAGGATAATAATGGCATAAGTTAGTAATTATGTTTAAGTATTTAGGCCTTATTTTATTTTCTCCCTTATTTTGATTTATTTTTAATTCATTTTTAATTAAAATAGAGGAGGTCCATTCCAGATTTTTTGACCCACTTTGTTCCATTCCAGCATTTGTTCCAGGTGTAACTCGAGTTGTTTATCAGGTCGAGTGTCTTCAACAAATATATCTAATCTCAAGCTCTTCAGGAGATTTGGCTTGTCGCGTAGATGAAAGAAAAATAGTGGACTGGCTGCCGCGGCTTGAGATCCGCTGCAATTGGTGGTGAGATCAACGACTTTGGGAGCTAGGAGATATTGTGGCTGTTGGTCGCGAGCTTATGAGGTCACAGCGGTAAAACGAAAAAATGCGGGCTCACGTCTCAAAAGAAGCTTGGTCACTGTGAAACTTCCTGCTCCGATTTGAACCTAGATCTAAGTATTTATTGAATCTATGAAAACAATACAACACAAAGACTTTGTTTACCCGATGTTCACCGCATTTGTCTGATGTGGAAGAGCCGCTATACTCACCAGAGCTGGTACACCAGAAAATGCACTACCTTAGCTCAAGCTCGAGCTCTGGATCAAAAATGGAGTGTGTGTGTTTCTGTATCATCTCTCTCTCTCTCTCTGCTGTAACAGACTTATACTGCATCGTTTTACACTGCTTGTACCACGTGATAAACATGTGACTTTGACCCAAGCCTAAACCGGCTTAGATCATTCCATGCTGAACCAGAAGCACACACACAGATCGGTTTACATAAAATACAAGGACACACTCTAAAAAACTCCTCCTTGTCCTCTATATATGTCCAAGTGCATCTTTATCTTCTCTCGTTAACTTTTCTTGTTAACTCCTCCTGAAAACACTTCTTCATCTTCTTCATCTTCTTTATCTCCTGAATAAACCCACACAACTTCATGTCTTCCAAGTAACCCCACCCGGCTTCATGTCTTCAAGATTTATAGCTCAGTTCTCAGTAACCCTGAGAAACCTTAATGCCTCTCTCATATTTTCAATTGGTAGAACTTTAGTGAAAATGTATGCAGGATTGTACTGTGTAGCTACCTTGAAAACATCAACAATCTTCTCACTCACCAACTCTCGAGCAAAGTTATACTTGACATCTACATGCTTCGTACTCTCGTGATGACAACGCAATCGCACTTTGAGAGTCACAGAACACTTCCACTTGATCCTGCTCAAACCCCAATTCATTTATGAAAACCCTAAGCCACAACCCTTCTCTTGATGCTTCACTCAATGCAATCAACTCTGCCCCCGTTGTTGATAACCCTATTACCTTCTGAAGACTAGGCCTCCAACTCACCACATTACCACCAACTGTAAATACCATTCATGTAACCAATCTCCTCTTATCCAAGTCTACTCCATAGTCTGCATCACAATAGCCTTTCACGATAAATTGACCTTCCTTCTTGTATGAGAGCTTCATCTTTGCTGAACCCCTTACATACCTCAAAATCCATTTAACAGTTTGCCAATGAATCTTGATAGGATTGCTCATGAATCTACAAACCAAACCTATAACATACGCAAGGTCAGGCCTGGTGCCTACCATAAAATACATTAGTGATCCTACTGCACTTTAATATGGAACATCCTTCATGTATTCGTACTGGTCTTTGATCTCCTTTTCTGTAGTTGAGCCCAATCTGAAGTGGGCTCCTAGCGAAGTGGATACACTCTTAGCCTTCTCCATGTTATAATTTTCCAACACCTTCATAACATAATCTTCTTGAGACAATGTTAGTGTTCTCTGTCATGTGAGATCTCCATTCTCAGTTTCTTTTTAGTATCACCAAGATCCTTCAGTTCAAATTCTGAGCTGAGAAGTTCTTCAAATTCGCAACTTTCTTCTTACTCTTGGATGCTATGAGGATATCATCCACATGTTAACTTGAAGAAAGAAATGGAGCTAAAGGAGGAGTTGGTTGAGTTTGGGTCTTGTGAAAAGTTAGGACAAGACCTCTGGAGATTGTCTGAGAAGACTTTAGGAGTGTTTAAGGGTGTCCAAAAGTATCCTGAAGCTGGTGAAAAATTAGGGACAAGTCCACGAGGGACTTAGGGAACTATTTGGGAGCAAAAGGTCGATCGTGCAAAAATAAGGCGAGGTACGGACAGGATGTCCGTACCATCGACCATATGGACCGTGCAAAAATAGGGCGACCCAAAGATGTTCTCATTTGACCTTTAAAAGAGGGTTGGGAAGTCCGTGCAAAAATAGAGCGAGTGGTACGGACAGGAGGTCCGTACCATCGACCGTGCAATAATAGGGCGAGTGCTTTCCCGGATCGACCTGAAATGAAGAAGTGCAAACATAAGAATTTTCTTATGATCGTTGAAGGATAAGGGAGTGTTAGGGCGTGGTCAAAGACACGATGTTACTTGCTGGAAAGAAAGGGACAACTTGGACCATGTATTTAGCTTCCTTTGTGAATTGATTCATGGGTGCTTTAAGGGAACCAATTAGGAGCCAGCAAGATCAGTTAACATGCCAGCCTTATCCAGCCTGTCCAAGGCGTGCTTCTTCTCCTCCATTCAGTTCATTTCACTCAGATTACACCAAAGAATCAATCCTAGGCGTCCATCTTCAAGTGTTTCTATCCATTGATTTTAGGTTATTGATTTGTAATTTGTTTTCTATTTAAGTGCCCTTAGATGGCAAGTTGTAACTCTTAAGGGAGTAAGAGGGATTTTCCCTCTCCACTTCATAATAAACAAAGTGTTCTTGATTCAGATTCTCCATAGTCTACCCCTTTCTTAATATCTCTAATCTATCTTAGTCTCTCTTAATCTATGTTTCTGATTCAAGTAAACACAAGTTTAGATCAGACCCTTCTCATATTCATTTCGAGTACTAGCTGCCCCAAAGGGGATTGTTCATCACACAACATATCTACACTCTAAAAATCTAACATGGTATCAGAGCCAGGTTCATCAGAACTTGGTGTGTGCTTCCGTAAATCTCAAGCTCACTCCCATGACGATTTTAAACCAAGAAGAAGTTTCTGTCCAGAAGAAGGTGTTTTCATCCATGGTCGATCCAGAAGCTGTTCTTGGTTCCTCCTGCTTTCTCATACCGTCCAGAAGAAAGAAGAGCCTTGGATCCAGAGGTGAGGAAGTGGATTAGCTACCCTCTTCAACAAACCAGTCCAAGCTTGTTCTTATTCCAGTCCGGGAAGAAAGGTGAAAGCTTTCACCTTATTACTGGTGGTGGCGACTCAAGTATGAAGAAATGTGGGGTCTTTGACATGGTGGGTTCAAGAGAAAGGTCCATGGAAGAAGGAGAGGTTGGGGTCGACACCAACATCTCAGATTCTGTCCAATGGAATCAAGGATCTATACAATGATCCTTGGCTGTAAGAAAAGTTATTTCTCTTGTATAAAGCTTGAGTAATATGTGTTGGTTGTTGTGATGTGTTGTGATTAGCTGATGATACTTGTTTAAGATTGCTAAATGAGATTGTTTAGAATCTGTCCCAGGATGTTTGAAAGAGACTCGTTTGAATGATTGAGTTTTAAAATGCTTGCTCCAGTTCTAAAATGATGTTTGACATGATATTAGATAGTATTTTCTGAATCTGGTTGCATACATTAATAGAAAATGATTAAAGCAATGCATTTGGTCTGGTATTTGGAAATGATAATATTTCTTAGTCTATGTTCTAAATGAATGTTTAACTAGGATTATAGATGGCTGGGTCTAATCCTTCTTGCATTCATGGATATAATAGGTTAAGACTGTTGCATATTGGTATATGGTTACTCCCTTGAGGTTGAGACATCTAGGCTAATGTCTAAGAGTCGTTAAAGGCAGTAAATGAGTGCCTAATTGCTTTGTGAGTGTTCCTGATCAGTTCATCCATAGAATTTAGAGAATGGAAAGCTTGTACTAGATGGATCTTAATGATAATGAGAATCTTTCTATTACAAAGCTTGTGACAGTGGAAATCAAACTTGATGATTAGTCAAGGTTTGATCCCATGCAAGTGTGTCTTATCTTGTCTGGAGTTTGAGTGTTGTTTCAGGTTCACAAGGAATGTCCTTTGTTCATCATCAATCCAAGACAAAGAGGAAGACTTTGCCCATTGCTGAAGCAGTGGAGAGATGTTAGTGCTTGTGTATGGAGCCAGTTGAGTTAAGCGCAGCTGTTGGGAGTGATGTGCTTTTGGTTCAAAGAAGATACACAAGTCAAGGTCATCACCTAAGCCATGAGGAGGCCGATGAACTGAGGGTACTTTGAGCTGAAGATATGAAGGTGGATCAGTGATTTAAGCGCAGCTATTGGGGTGGTGTGCTCCTGGTTTGAAGCTCATTGAGGCTCACTTCAAGATTGAACCTAGACTCAATTCAAGCTTGAGGTGGGGACTTAAGTGAGTTACCTGATGATCCTAAGTTCAAGACCTCGTTCCTCCTCACCATTGCACCAATAATAGAAGATGGAGCCATCCTGGTTTAAACATTGGCAAGTCTAGACAAGAGAGTGTTTAGAGTACTCTTGGCTGTGTGAAGAAGAAGAAGGTTACTTTATCAAGGCAGCTTCTAGTGTGAGGTGGTTGAAGAGATAGTTGAAGCATCTACCAGCATTCCATTCAAGGTGGCGAGTCATAAGTGAGTGGGCAGTGGTGTGTTGATCAAGATCATCAAGCTATCATCCGTCCAAGCTTGGTTCTTCTTAGACCCAGTCCCAAGCTTGAGGGGGAGTATTGAGAAGCTTCAGCAATCTGTGGAGACAGAGTCCTTGGTGGTTATTCAAGAAAAAGAAGCAACCAAGGCTTAGCATGAATATGGTACTCAATGAAGATGTATCTTGTTGTCTGAGCAATTAAACCTAACAAGAGGTTAAGTGAAAGGGGGAGAAACCAAGATCAGTGTCAAGATCAGTGTGAGAGGAGTACCAGAAGACTTAGTGATGTGCAAGGAAGGTCATATCAGACTTGCATCACATTTAGGCCATGATCTAGGGTCTTTGTGTCTATCACAATGATCCGAAGAAACAAATACCCACTGGCTAATCCCTAGGCCTTGGAGGCTTTACTCTTTTTCCCTCATTAAGGTTTTATCCCAAAAAAAGTTTTCCTTGGTGAGGTTTTTAATGAGGAAGTTCTTCAAGGTTCCAAGCATGATTAAGGATTACCTATAGTCAAGCTTGAGGGGGAGTGTTAACTTGAAGAAATAAATGGAGCCAAAGGAGGAGTTGGGTTGAGTTTGGGTCTTGTGCAAAGTTAGAGCAAGATCTCCAGAGATTGTCGAGGAAGACTTTAGGAGTGTTTAAAAGTCTCCAAAAGAGTCGTGAAGCTGGTGAAAAGTTAGGGACAAGTCCATGAGGGACTTAGGGAACTATTTGCGAGTAAAAGGTCGATCGTGCAAAAATAGAGCGAGGTACGAATAGGAGGTCCGTACCATCGACCGTACGGACCGTGCAAAAATAGGGCAACCCAAAGATGTTCTCATTTGATCTTTTGAAGAGGGTTGGAGAGTCTGTGCAAAAATAGGGCGAGTGGTACGAACAGGAGGTCTGTACCATCGACCGTGCAATAATAGGGCGAGTGCTTTCTAGATCGACCTGAAATGAAGAAGTGCAAACTTAGGGATTTTCTTATGACCGTTGAAGGATAAGGGAGTGATAGGGTGTGGTCAAAGACATGCTGTTACTTGCAAGAAAGAAAGGGACAGCTTAGACAATGTATCTAGCTTCCTTTGTGAACTGATTCATGGGAGCTTTAAGGGAACCAATTAGAAGCCAACAAGATTAGTCAACACGCCAGCCTTATCCAGCCTGTCCAAGGCGTGGTTGTTCTCCTCCAGTCAGTTCTTTTCACTCAGATACACCCAAGAATCAATCCTAGACGTCCATCTTCAAGTATTTTTGTCCATTGATTGTAGGTTACTGATTTGTAATTTATTTTCTATTTAAATGCCCTTAGATGGCAAGTTGTAACTCTTAAGGGAGTAAGGGGGATTTCCCCTCTCCACTTCATAATAAACAAAGTGTTCTTGATTCAGATTCTTCCTAGTCTACCCCTTTCTTAATCTCTCTAATCTATCTTATACTCTCTTAGTCTTTGTTTCTGATTCAAGTAAACACAAGTTTAGATCAGACCCTTTTCATATTCATTTCGAATACTCTCTGCCCCAAAGGATATTCTTCATCACACAACCTATCTACACTCTGAAAATCTAACACCACACACAAGAGAAAGTAGACGTAATTACTCTCCTCATACTCCTTGAGTTAAACGCATATATCCGGAGATAATGTCGGTGAAGCTTCTTTCCAAAAATTATCGAAGAACATGTGTGGAGTACGTGTTGGGAGGATGTTGATTGTATACTTATACTGTTAGTGTGAAATAACGTAAGTCGTAGCCCACCAATGTAAACATTAGAACCCATATATAATTCATTCGAAATCAACTAAATCTCTTGAGGACACGTGGCACAGTTTCCTTCTTCTATTATCTGAAACGAGGAAATTTTTCTTTATATAGTAAGATATTTGGCTTTTTAAACGGTGTTAACATGGTTTTATGATCATAAAATATGGTTAACGTGTTTAAGGATCAATGATGATTACTAACATGATGTTTCTTGCCTAGGCTAGAGGCATGAATGATCTTCCTCATCGCTTCACCACTCTAGGCGCTATTTTCAACACAAGTAGGTTTGAAAGTGAGTGCCAAGAATGATATTGTTTCTTTTGTCAAGTTGAATGATAATGTCAACAATGCCTCATATAAAAAATGGTTTCGTATTACTGTTTATGTTCAGAAGTAATAAGAAACTATTGATGGTGTCAAGGTACTATAATATTAGTTATTGAGATTACTCAATTTGCTGAAAAGAAAAAAACAAAAATGTCTATTGAAGGTATCAAAGTACTGAGATTGAATCATTGATTTGACTAAAAAGATTGAGACTTTCTATATTAACGAAACCAATGCTATAACCCTATAGGCTCATATGATCCTCTCTCTCTTCATTACTCTGCTTCGTTGTGTGAAGTTCAGGAGAACCATTCTGTAACACCCCTCTCCTCCTCTCTTGAGATCGGCATGCTAGTACCGATACAAAATCAAATTAAACCGATTTATAAAAATATCAAATAAAATATTAAAAATATTTAATAAAAAATAAAAGCGGATAAATCATTTTTTACAACTAATAACCAGAATAATTCATATCGAAAAGTTGTATCAAAACCGAATGAAAACCGATATAAATACGACGATCTCCAAGACACCAAACTGTCCAAATATCTGACTACTCGTCATGCTCACCTGAAAGGGGAAGAAAGAGGGGTGAGTAACAGGGGAGCCACTCAGTGAGATATGGGATGCTAGATACACAAACCACTCACTAAATAAATAGAACTCCCACTATGGAAGTTTAGCCCTAGCATGAACAAACACGACGCCTAAAGCATCACACAAAACAATCAATGCGCTGATAGTGCATAACTAGCTCATACACCCCGCATTCTCCTCATACGGATATACAACATCATAATAAGCGTCGTTAGCCCAGACATCTCTGGACCCCCGCCCGTAACCAATAAGCATCAAATGCAAACATCTCTGCACCACGCCCCACACAAATATGCGTCGATAGCTCAGACGTCTTTGAGCCCCCGCCCTTAATATGGGTCGATAGCCCGAATGTCTCTGAACCCCCGCCTCATAAGCGTTGCTAATCCAGATCTCTTTAAACAACCGCCCTCCTCACATAGTCCCTACTCATATCTATATATACTCATATATATAACATCCCTCAATCCATAAAAACTTGAATCCTCTAGACCCCTAATTCCGGTTTACATTGAATCCTACTTATCACACAAGACTCAATTCAATCAGACGAAACATGTTTCAAAACTAAACGACGATAGAAAGAATTCTACACTAGTAACAGGATTTACGAAATAGACCCTCACCTTTGCCAATGGATGTCAACAGAAGATGGTCAACTGCAACACGAGAGAATCAATGACTTAGACTCAGAGTCTCAAGAAATAAAGTTCCAAAAATGGAAACTTTCCTAAAGTGGAAACTTACCTAAAATAGCATCTTTCCTAAAATAGCAATTTTCCTATAATAACAATTTTCCTAAAATGACAAGTTTCCTAAACTGGATACTTCCCTAAATAGATTTCTACGACTAGAAATATGAAGGCGACAACTTACCAAAAAACTCGCCGAAAGCTCGTCCAGAATTCCTGCCGGAAGCTTGCCGGAAATCCCACCCAAAAAATTAACTAATGACTGGTCGTCAGATATTCCAACAACAACTCGTCACACGCAAAGAAAATAATTTGACTTGATGAGAAAAGGAGAAAAGGGGTGGAGTTTCTTATATAGGAGAACGGAAAGGAGGAAGAAAACTTAACTTCCAATGTGGGACAAAGATAAAAAGATATTGTTGGGTTTTTAATTTAAAAAAAAAACAAATCGGCCTGGCCCTAAGATCAGGATCGTTACAATTCTCCCCCACTTAATCGGAATTCATCCCGAATTCCAAAGAGACGATGAAAGAACGTTCACAGTTTCGAAGAAGAGAGCAACACAAGGTAATAGACGATGGAAATGAAAGAAAACTTGGTCTTCTCCTATAGAAGGAAAGAAAATTAGAATCTCAATCGACTAACCGAATGATACTAGGCAGAAGGGTGCCATTTTTTTTTCAAAAACTCCCAATCCCAAAACATTGAAATCGCAAAATTTCGAGTCCCATAAATCGCCGTCCCGGGTCAGAGCCGGGACGGAACCCCGCTCTGATACCAAATTGTAACACCCGTCTCCTCCTCTCGTGAGATCGGCATGCTACTACCGGTACAAAATCAAATTAAACCGATTTATAAAAATATCAAATAAAATATTAAAATATTTAATAAAATAAAAGCGGATAAATCAATGTTTTACAATTAATAACCAGAATAATTCATATCGAAAAGTTGTATCAAAACCGAATGGAAACCAATATAAATACGACGATCCCCAAGACACCAAACCGTCCAAATATCCGACTACTCGTTATGCTCACCTGAAAGGGGGAGAAAGAGGGGTGAGTAACATGGGAGTCACTCAGTGAGGTATGAGATGCTAGACACGCAAACCACTGACTAAATAAATATAACGCCCACTATGGAAGTTTAGCCCTAGCATGAACAAACACGACGCCTAAAGCATCACACAAAACAATCAATGCGCTGATAGTGCATAACTAGCTCATACACCCCGCATTATTCTCATACGGATATACAACATTATAATAAGCGTCGCTAGCTCAGACATCTCTGGACCCCCCCCCCCCCCCGTAACCAATAAGCGTCGAATGCAAACGTCTCTGCACCACGCCCCACACAAATATGCGTCGATAGCTCAGACATCTCTAAGCCCCCGCCCTCAATATGCGTCGATAGCCCGGATGTCTCCGAACCCCCGCCCTCATAAGCGTTGCTAATCCAGATCTCTCTGAACAGCCGCCCTCCTCACATAGTCCCTACTCATATCTATATATACGTGTATATATATATATATATAACATCATTTAACATCACTCAATCCATATCAAGTTGAATCTTCTAGACCCTTATCCGGTTTACATTGAATCCTACTATCTCACAAGACTCAATTCAATCAGACAGAACATGTTTCGAAACTAAACGACGATAGAAATAATTCTACACTAGTAACGGGATTTACGGAATAGACCCTCACCTTTGCCACTGGCTGTCAACGGAAGATGGTCAACTGCAACACGAGAGAATCAATGACTTAGACTCAGAGTCTCAGGAAATAAAGTTCCAAAAATGGAAACTTTCTTAACGTGGAAACTTACCTAAAATAGCAATTTTCCTATAATAACAATTTTCCTAAACTGGATACTTCCCTAAATAGATTTCTACGACTAGAAATATGAAGGTGACAACTTACCAGAAAACTCGCCAAAAGCTCGTCTGGAAATCCCGCCAGAAGCTTGCCGGAAATCCCACCCGAAAAATTAATTAATGACTGGTCGTCAGATATTCCAACAACAACTCGTCACACGCAAAGAAAATACTTTGACTTGATGAGAAAAAGAGAAAATGGGTGGAGACATACAAGGAGAGGAGGAACAAACAAATACCTCACACTTGTAGCCATAGAGGAATGGTTAGGCTTGCTGAAGATATGGTGTTATTCCCTTAACTATTTACTTGATCACTTAAATCTTTCCCTCGTTTTTATTTTTGCATCAGAAACAAGAGTGTGGAGATCCATCTCAAGTTAGTAGGCTAAAGGTGTTGGTCAAGTCACGCACAAAAAAGGATGGTACACCAGTCAATACAGCAGCAGCGGAGAAGTTTTGTAAGTTGTCATGTTTTGTCTTCAAATAGTTTGTCTTCTATATTAGAATGTTAACATGTTTCTATGTTGCCAGAAAAAAGCAGCTCAGCTGGTTGGTAGTGATAGTAATTCAACAAACCCAAGTGTAGATCCTCTTACAACTCTTTTAGGACCTGATCATCCTGGTCATTTGAGGGCGATGAGTAGAAACATTGAGAAGACGAAGTTAGCTTGTTTTCAAGTGAAAAAACAGTTTATGGCTGGAATGGCAGAGAAGCAATATAAATTGCAGAACAAAGTCTTTGAGTTGGAAACTGAGATTGCTAGAATGAAGAAACATGTTAGCTTTACTCAAACATATATATTCTGACGGTCATGAATCTGAAATCTGTTTTTTTTTTGTTGCAATAGGAACCTGAAATAAGGGAAAACTCAGCTACTACCAGAGGAAATGTACGTAATCAATGTTCATTTTATAAACTTTTTTGCTTTGTATCTGCTGATGGTTGTAAATAATATTTTTATGTAGAGTGTTAACAAAAGAGCACAACCTAAGTGTGTCTTGGTTGATTGGTCTGGTTCGGATGAAAACATTGCTGAGGGACGGATTATTTCATCTGAATCGGAGGACTTTGTGAATGACATCCCCTTAGGTCCTCTTGCTATTAAGGTACTGGTAGAGACTGCAATCAAATCAGATGCATTTCTATGAACAACTACAAACTTTTATCACTGTGGTCTACTAATGAAGAAATTGTTGTTGAAGGCCGTTGGCAGTGTAAAGAACCGAAAGCTTTGGTGGATCATTTGCCTCTTGGACCAAATGCAGTAAAAGTTTTTGTGGATGTGGTTCATGTTCCTGGTACATTTTTGTGGAGACCTAGGCCTGAAATGACTCACCTTAGGGACATTGTTAAGCATTTTGTTGCATGGCCTGCCAATAAGTGTGTGTTCGATAACACCACAGAGTCATCAAGCCGCAGATCTCCTCTTCAGAATCAAACTTCTTCTCCTATATGAAAACCTGCAACAGCTGCTACGTGTTCTGCATCACCAGGTTCTAAATCAAGCAATCATTCTGATATCTTACATATTTGCATGGTTTTGGTCATCTCTTTTAATGCATTTTAAGCATATAGGATATCATTTAAGCATATTTAGGTTGCATTCCATTACATTTGTCTATGTCAGGTGTTGGAGATGCGTTTTGTTTAAAATTGTAAAAGCTTGAATCTTTTGATCATTGGAAGGAAGTACTTCATTTTTGTTGTGTTTTTCTTGCTCATTAACATGATTTGCCTTGAATCTCATATGGGTTTAAGGTTTCTCATGGAAAGTATTGAGTAGTGAACTTGTGATTCATGGATTAAGTAGATTTGGGTGATTAGGTGGATATTTAGAATGTCTGTTGCTTGATTAACATTATTATATGCTTACTAAGTGTTCTTAATGCTAGATTAGACTTGATCACTCTCATCTAGATCTTAAGCTATTTTCTGCTCGAAAGGTGTTTGTTAAAATGCTTGAATGAATTTAGTATTGCTCTAGCTTGAATAACCAATGACATTTGATGTTAGGATTGCTAGATGGTTAGTAGACTTAATCATAATGCTTGTTTGATAGTATTAAGCCAAAGACATTTGATATTTAGTACTTGATTACAAAGGGATTTCTATCATGGAAGTGGATTAGTCTATTTTATGAGTTCTAGACCTATAGACTTGTTGATTGTTTTGTTTGTGCATCCTAGATTGAATCTTGATCACCCGATATCAATTATCTTGCCCATGGATCCATCCTTACCTATTGATTGAAAGTTTGATTCTTGCACTTATTTCTTGTTTGAATTTGAGATCACCTTGTTTATAATTCTAGGAGTTTAGCTTGTTACCAATCATCAATCTTCTTATTTGCTTAGATTAGGAAAGTTTATGTATTCTTAGTGTTATAGATCATTTGTTCCTTGTGGAGTCGATCCTAAAGTGCTGCATCGATATACCATTCGATTGTTGTAGCATGCACATTAGGTTAATTGTCCTGTGGTAAAACACAGTAATCAATTTGGCGCCGTTGCCGGGGAACTAAGTAGATTTATCATTAGGATTTTAAACTTTCTTGATATTAAGCTTTATTTTCTTATGCTTTGTTTTTGTTTGGTATAGCTACTAACCTTTTATTCTAGTTTTTGTTCTTTTCAGTAATGGCTGCAAGCTACTTTGATTGTCAACAAGAAGAGGAAGACACATTTGAAGATGATGAGCCATATGTGGAGCCACCCTTTGATGAAAGTGTACTCACACCAGAACAGAGTATGAAGGTAGATGAGCTCTGCAAAGAGAGCCCAATGTTGACAAGGAGTGACATGGCACCGATGCTAAGGTTGAATCTTATGCAACATCGGGCAACACTAGAAGGAAGAGAACTCACAGGCATTGAGATAAGGATTGCTCATCAGCTCAAAGAGGTATTTTATTGGGTTCCACCAACCCAACTAGAAGGTATATGTGATTCTAATTTTGAACTTCATTATTTTGAGGATAGTTTCTTGCCTTGTGTTGAAGATATTACCTCTGATTTGAGTTCTCATGTGCTCATCAATGAATGGGAGTCGTCCTCGGAGGCTTGCTTACTTAGGAAGAGCAGCTACGCTAACAACCTAGCAAACCAACCCATGTTCTCATTAAGCGAAGGGTACGAAATAAATTCACCGGAAAATTATTAACAAAGACTTTTAAAAAATGTTGGATCAAGCCGTCGCAGTTCACTTCCGAAGTCATTTTCACTTAATTCGTATTGGATTCCGCTTTGTCTAAGTTCGATCCATTAGGTTCTTCAATTTGTTTAGAAAAGATGGTAATTGCCCCTGCCAGTACCGGGAGTGATAATAAAAGTAGGAATGTTGTCACTAGAACGGACCACTGTCTTGATCTAATATGTGAGACTCAAAAATTAGATGACTTGAGAGTAGAAAAGATTGTTAGAGATCATCTTGAAATTTGTTTTGACAAGAACTATCTTTGTGCTTCAATTGATCTCAAAACTGATTTTTTTATGCTTGATGAACCGATGCCTCTTCTTGAACTAACTGATCTAGGGGATGAACTTGATGTGGATAGGCTTTTGCTTGAGCTAGAAAACCCCTTTTTCAAAAACAATCATGAGAATGAGAACATTGTATTTTATTTGATTGATGGAGATAGAGTTGATTACTTTGCTAAAACATCGTTTGAGCCTGTAGTTGACTTTGTGTTCTCACCAAATGCATTTGATTCTCATGACCATCTGAACCTCAAGGAGCATTTCAGAATTCATGTTGCATCTCTTGTGAAGCTCTTTGATGAAAAATCTGTCTATTTTCTATGGACAGTAGTGTGCTTCTTTGTGCACTTTGTTTCTTGTTCTTGCAGGAGAAGGACCAAAGGTGAATTGGCTCAACCTTTCGATACTTATGATTAGCATGCACACCGAGTCAAGCTAGAGACTTAAAACAAGCGCGCTTGGGAGGCATTCCCATGTTTATCCTTTGTATATATTTATATTTATCTCTTATCTTGTTTTAGTGTGTTTGAATAAGTTGAGGGACAAGTTTGGGGGAGCTTGAAATCTTTCAAGAGGTCATGTCAAAATTGCCAAAGTCACAACAAGGCTTCCCTACTCATTCCCTCTCTGATCAAGCTAACTCTAACTAAGTGCATCTCCACCCTTGTAAATACTTAGTTCTTTCATATTTCATCTCTCTTTTGCTTTCTCTTTCAAGTTTACTATCACACAAGAGACTGTGTGAAGTAAGTTTGGGGGAGAGTCTACCATCTCAAATTGTGTTTTGTTTTGTTTACTTGTCATGAGTCTCATTCATTGCATTGTACATACTTATTTGCATAGAAAAAACTAAAAAATTGAAAATTTTCAAAAACACCAAAACAAGCATTTAGATTCATATTTTGTTTCATTTTCATCTTTAAGATTGAGTCTAGAAGCATTTAGGTTGCATCCATATACATAAGGAGTTGTGTTTTAATTGCCTTGAAAAAAAACACATGTCTAAAACTCAACATGATACCCTAGCTAAACATATCAAGTAGCTTAAACATCTTAAGAAAAAAAAAACTTGTATGCTTCGAGCCTTGAAGACTCTACTTGAAACTTGTTGTGAGCTTGATATTGACTAGTTCTTGAAACCAACTCCAACCTACTTGAGGCATAATAAACTTAATTTCTCTTGGTTATGGGAACTTGCATACTCAAACATGGATCCCATACACATTTGGGTTATCTTATTCCATTCATTACCCTATTGATAACCCAAATGGCACCCCCAAACCCATGAACCCTTACCATTCTTTGAAACCACCATTGATTTGCTTGTGTGAGGCCTCTTATTGATAGCTTGTCATGTGCAAAATCTTGAGAGTATTGAGAGCGACATAGGTTTGTTCTCATCTTTTGCTAGCATTAGGACCTCACTTGAGTTAGCAGTTAGGATTGTGGTTGGGTTTGTGTGATTTTGAGTTTAAGATTTTGGGTTTGGGAAAATAGAAGAATTAAAAGAATGAACAAAGAGAGTGCTATAAGAAGAGAAATCCCTAGGGACAAAAGAAAATAAGAAAATAAAAGCTCTAGATGTGTCAAATAGTACCCCCAAAAAAAAAAAAAAAAAAAAAAAAAAAAAAAAAAGAGAATGGGGAAAGATAAAAAAGAAAGAGAGCTAGAGCTAAATGTTATTAAAGATGAAAAGTCCCTAGTTGGTTAAGTAAAAGAAAAAGAAAAGAGTGTTCATTTGATGAGTGATGAGATGGGTGTTATCTTTGGATTTTGGGATGAGGAAGAAGAAGGGTAGAACTTGGAGTCATCTAGGAAAATTGTAGTTTGATGGGAATCAATCTATGTATGCATGAATTGCTCCTTATCTTAGATAAATTTTGCATAATTATCAAGCTCTTATTTTTGAGTGATTACCACTTTAAAACGATGTATTTGAAACCTTCTCTTCTTTCACATTATACCATTTTCACTCACAAAACCAAATGATTGAGATCAAGTTCCCATTTGCAAGAATTGGTTGAAAGACTTGTTGATTGATGAGTGAATGACTTGTGTAAAGATATTGGAGTTGAGATAAGCCTTGAGAAGCTAGAGTGTAATAGGAAAGATTGTTCATGCTACTTGCTATGTTTACCTAGGATGTGATGTTGAAGGCTAGGAAGTGTATCTTTTGGTTCTGAGCTCCCATCTTCAAACCCCTCTCTCTTGCTTGTTTTTGAAAGTTCACTTGAGGACAAGTAAATGACAAGTTTGGGGGAGTTTGATATCTTACATATTTGCATGGTTTTGGTCATCTCTTTTGATGCATTTTAAGCATATAGGATATCATTTAGGCATATCTAGGTTGCATTCCATAACATTTGTCTATATCAGGTGTTGGAGATGCTTATTGGTGAGTTTGGATGCAATTGAGGCTAAGGAAGTGAAGTTTAGAGCAAAAGACGGGAGTAGCGACCAAGCGTAGCGACCATGAGTGGTCGCTACAGACCCACAAGAGAAATGCGGATGCCGTAGCGACCAGGCGTAGCGACCAGGCGTGGTCGCTACAGACCCACAGGAGAAATGCGGATGCCATAGCGACCAGGCGTGGTCGCTACAAATCCTGAGGAACTGAAATATTCTAAGTGACATAGCGACCAGGCGTAGCGACCACAGCTGGTCGCTACAGGCAAAAATACCCAAATTTTTATGGGTCAACCCGGGTTTGTTAGGTTGATCCGACTCGTTTTTTGGACTCCTATATATAATTTTAGACCCTAAAACCCTACGGGGATCTATTTTTCTCTCAAAACTTTGTATAAAATTGTAAAAGCTTGAATCTTTTGATCATTGGAAGGAAGTACTTCATTTTATATTGTGTTTTTCTTACTCATTAACATGATTTGCCTTGAATCTCATATGGGTTTAAGGTTTCTCATGGAAAGTATTGAGTAGTGAACTTGTGATTCATGGGTTAAGTAGATTACAGTGATTAGATAGATATTTAGAATGTCTCTTGCTTGATTAACATTATTCTATGCTTACCAAGTGTTCTTAATCCTAGATTAGACTTGATCACTCTCAACTAGATCTTCAGCTATTTTATGCTCGAAAGGAGTTTGTTAAAATGCTTGAATGAATTTAGTATTGCTCTAGCTTGAATAACTAAAGACATTTGATGTTAGGATTGCTAGATGGTTAGTAGACTTAATCATAATACTTGTTTGATAGTATTAAGCCAAAGACATTTGATGTTTATGTAACATCTCGAGTTGTGATATGTGGAAAGGCTTAAGAGAACTGATTTGGCTACCTATGTCATCAAAATTGACTTACCTTTTCTGTCACACATTCGTTTAGAACTCCAAGTTTAAGCATGCTTATGCTGGAGTAGTGAAAGGATGGGTGACCTATCGGTAAGTGATTCGCGATACCGTGCGAGTGAGGCCAAAACACGGGGAAAGGTCGGGTGGTGATTGCAGGGTCAGTAAACAATGATTTCGAGCCTTTGGAAAATTTACGCACCGACCGTTGGAACAGGATGGGGCCCACGGGTCGAGAGAGCGGGCGTGGGTGGCTCATTAGCTGTGGACGGTCGGGGCGTAACAAGTGGTATCAGAGCTGGTTAGCTATCTCGGTTCTGACCCGAGAGGCGTCTTGAGACCTGTCATGGGGCGCAACGAGGACATTGCGTTCTTTGAGAGGGGGTGAATTGTAATATCTCGAGTTGTGATATGTGGAAAGGCTTAAGAGAATTGATTTGGCTACCTATGTCATCAAAGTTGACTTACCTTTTCCGTCACACATCCGTTTAGAACTCCAGGGTTAAGCGTGCTTATGCT
This sequence comes from Moricandia moricandioides, assembly GCA_905132885.1. Classification (NCBI taxonomy): domain Eukaryota; kingdom Viridiplantae; phylum Streptophyta; class Magnoliopsida; order Brassicales; family Brassicaceae; genus Moricandia; species Moricandia moricandioides. The sequence goes on from CAJHQQ010001739.1 coordinate 65,558, forward strand.
GGAGTAGTGAAAGGATGGGTGACCTATCAGGAAGTGATTCACGATACCGTGCGAGTGAGGCCAAAACACGGGGAAAGGTCGGGTGGTGATTGCAGGGTTAGTAAACAATGATTTCGAGCCTTTGGAAAATTTACGCACCGACCGTTGGAACGGGATGGGGCTCACGGGCCGAGAGAGTGGGCGTGTGTGGCTCATTAGCTGTGGATGGTTAGGGCGTAACAAGTGCAGTTCAATTGGTAACAGCTTCTTTGTGGGAGTGTTGTTAAAGGGTGGAGTCTTGGGTTCGAGTAACGCCAAGCGCACCAATAACCCACCTGTGAGCCGAGGTCTAGGGTGAATTCGGGCAGGTTGTATCACAGGGGAGGGGTTAGGGTTGGTGCACTTCAGGACCGGCTGATCCGCCCAGTTGTGGGGTAGGCTGTTATATAAAAGTCGACTTTTTATGTGACAGCCCTCCCCTGTGGGACCCAGCTGGCGCTGCAGCGCATCGACCCTAACCCCTCCCTTGTGATACAACCTGCCCGAATTCACCCATAGGCCTCGGCTCACAAATAGGTTATTGGTGAGGTTCAAACCAAGGACCTTACCCTTTAACAACTCTCCCACAGAGAAGCTGTCCCCAATTGAGATGCATAAACAACACTATTATAATGTAAACAATAAAATAGCAAAAATGTAGCACACATAAACAACACTATTATAATGTAAACAATATAATAGCATAAAAAAATATCACTATCATATTCCATCTCAATAATAGCATGTCCAAAACCGCTATAAAAAGGGGGAGACCTATTATAGCTAGGAAGACATAGAAGTAAATACTACGCTATCAAAGGAATATGACAGCGGTTTCCCTGTGCTAAGAATGTATGTTTCTCTTGTAGTGAATGTATTGAGGGGGGGGGGGGGGGGGTGGTGGGGCGCGAAGGTGAAGGTGAGTGTTATTTCACACTATTAATTTTGAAGGAAGATTCTATAAATCTGACTTCTGAGTATGTGACAATCTTGGGTGCCTTGCGGTTAAAAGACCATATAAGGATTTGTATAATCGTGTTGTCTTGTAGAGGGAAGTCTAGATATTTTGAACCCATAGTTTGTGTCAATACATATTAAGTAGCGACCTTTAAGTAAGAGCTAATTACGTTTTCGGAAGGTTACTTATTCTAGTCAGAAGCTTAAATTTTCAAAGTCTTGTTAATGCATGCTTTAAACATAGGTGTGATTTTTAGTGTTTCCTTTTGGTTGGACCATGTAAAATTGGATGCTAGGTTTTGTTTGGAGAATGGCTGCATTTTGTAGGCTCGTTAGAGATATTGGGCTTTTACGTTAGTTAAGGTGACATTGTATAAACATACACTTTTATAGTAGTCACATATGTTGTTGGATTTTTTTTTTGTTATGTTTTGGTCATTTGATTAGTATCTTCTATACCAAGCAATTTGGTCGTTGGGAGTGTAAGCACCGTCGGGTGCACGGAGCCAGTGGCAGACGTCGGCAATCGTAAACTTGCATGCTCCTCATCTTTGTTATATAGTCATGACGCTGGCTTCAGCTCGAGCTTCCGCGTCTTTTAAAAATGATTGAGTTGTAGCTGAAGGAGTAAAAGAATTGGTGTAAGTTATGGGCTGCGAGGATGTTACTTTTAGATACCACGATAAATTGTGAAATATATATTCTCTGAGTATCAGTAAGTATTTATAATAAAACGTTAATAGTGACCATTGACCAACCTTCTTTCAATATTTGTGTCAATTTAGTAGACCACAGGAGCTTCCTTGACCGTGGAGATAATCGCGCTGAAATTTCTGGATGAGTAACATGCTGATGGAAGTTTCATATAAGCTTTAAACTCGAACATGTCGATGCCTTAAATAGCAATATTCTACAGGGACACAAAAATTGGTGGATTGTAAAATCTTTGGCAAATCTCTTAAATAGATATTTTTAAGTTTTTGTCACAAAAATATACCTAAAAAAGAAATGATCAAAATAGATCTTTTATTTCACAACTTTTAAACTGTCTCTAAAATCTCACCTCATAACTATAAACCATAAGTTTAAATTAGTTAACCTAGAGGGTATAAATATATATATATATATATATATATAAATATTTATATCATTTCATAAAGTCTATTTAGTCATTTTTTTCATTGAATACTATTTTGATGACAAAAGCTTTTTAAAGTATATCTTAAGATATTTTCTAAAATCTTGTCAATGTTGATTAATGGTTTCTTTTTATAAAATTACACATGATAGACAACCGATACCTTCAGATGTACTTGTCAATGAATGATGGCTGAAGTTTTCAAGTGTCTCCTGAGAGAGATACTTTACATCTAACCATGGACGCCTTTGTTTGCCTGTTTCGGATGGAGTTCCAAGTTTCCATAATTTACCAGGAAATATTAAACTTACTGTTTTTCTTTTTAATTAAAAAGAAACTTTAGATACCTAAGATAAAGTCATCGTCCACGTCGGTATCTTAGGTTGAGTCAGCGTCTATGACACGACGACCCTGGTTGCTGCTCCTCTTATCTTGGCTGTTTTCTTAACCATATCTCAGAGTATATTTGCTATTCTTTCAGTGTTAACAGGTTCTCTGAGTTTTATAGATGATAGTTAAGAAAATGAAGACGCAAAAGGGGAAGGGAAGAAGCATGGGGTGTTTTGTTTTTACTTTTTTGTTCATGTCCAAGCTCTAAAGGATTAGGCCTGATGTGCAATGATCTTATCTTCGTTTGTTATGTGAGGATAATACATTGGTCTTGCATATAACACATGCGTTAAATGCTACTTATTATTAAACCCAATATTTGGAAATGGTATAGCTAAAGACTAAAGTAGATTGTTATCGTTTGACCAACTGTAGCCACTTGTCTGTGTGACAGTAATAATTGGAAAAAAGAGAATGGGTTCTAGGAATAAAATTCTTAGTTTCTGAAAATACGATTCCTTGCTTCCACTGAGTTATTCTTGCCAGACCTGGGTTTGATTCAGAACAATTGAAGAGAAAGTAGAAGCCATTTCACTGCCTCTTATCCACTTGGAGCTGGAACCAAACTGCATAGGATCTGGTTTGAGGGTCGGATTAAGAGCAATATGGAGGAGTTGGTCTACCAGCTGGTACGTAGGAAAATGTTTTCCACCAATAGAAACTCTTGAACTAAGATAATTTTCCACACTAATTATCTCCAAGATAAGCCTACTCAAATCTACACCCGCAAAGACAATCAAAGAAGCATTATTGTTATAGTTTTTGAAGCATTAGATTAATTCATTAGAGATAAGCATCGTTTGTGAGGGAAGACTATGACCTTATAGTTACATTGTAGAATTAACTTAGATGTGTTTTCTTGTGGGCTTTAGACTTGCAAACTAAATCCTATATCTGCAATAAATCATAATTGGAACACAAACATAAGAATAAACAAATAGAAAGAAGCAAAAAATGACTACTAACCTTTCCGCAAAAGCTTATGTTTCCCAGCTAGTGAACTTTTCCCTGAAGAACAAAACAGAACAAAGGACATACCACAATAAGCAATTCAAAGAGGAAACATATAATTTAGTAGCTCTGACAAACTCCATCCACAAAAAACCTATTTTAAAAAAAGTAACCTTAAATATCAAAACTATTCGTCAAGAGAAAGAGTAATATTTTTTTGTCAAGTATTTAGTTATAAAGGCTTTATTAGCAAGATATAGAGTAAATTTTTTATACCTGAAGTGAACACGTCTAAGCTCGGGAGTTCGTCTGGTAAAGCTCTAATTGTGATGCAAACACTGGCCTCGTCTTGTTCTACCCATTCTGTTTCGGTGTAACTTAGATTACTTATTGAGACCTTGTCTGAATGATCTGCATCTTATTCTTCTTCGTCCCTTGATGAGACACTACTTCTTGTAGACCCATCAACCGAAGATGTTTCCGTTTTGGTGCCACTTACGGTAGAGAGTATTGGCGTTGTTGCAAGACCAGATGAATCATGGTAAGGATTTTGTGTTTGTGTTGTTGGTCGGTGATTGAGTGAGTGATTCCTTGCTTTCACAGTCGCTGAAACACATGTACAAAGGAAAACCTAATCAATAAACATTATTGAAATTAACTCCAAAAGAGTAAGAAGAAAGATTTAGATCATAAGGTGGAAACTTTTTAAGATTATACGCTGGATTTTGTTTAAAAAATCATATGATTATGAGTTTAGAACGGAAAACCTGAGAGTCTATATGAAGAGATGTCCACACCACCAACTTGCCATCACGTTTAAGGTTTCTTGCTTCCCAAAATCTGAGCAGCCTCACCTCAACGGTGGAAGAACAACGGCCACCAGTTTTCAAAACAACATGTAGAACAAAGGAGATCCACCGGTTAGAAGATGGATAAGAACCATTGAATGTGTAATAATAATTAAGACCTCGTTAATGACGCTGAATGAATGCAGCTTGTAACGCATGTGAGTAGATCAATCGAGAAAACAACAACGCTAACTGACATAGACACACTGATTGCTAATGAAAACTCGTATATCTGAAAGAGTTCTATACTCGGCTCCAGTGAAGTTTTGTGACACTGAATTTTTTCTGAGAAAACCATGGGATTAAATTGGAACCTCTGCAGAAGGCTCTTGTCGACCTTTTGTATTCAGAAAACCTCCCTAGTCTATATGTCCTTAGTGTGCAATATGTGCCAGCTTGAAATAAAATGCCAAGACTTGTTGTTACTCAGAGATATCTTAACCCACACTTGAGTAAATTCAAGTCATCAAAAGTTGGTAAGTTCATCTTCAGACAAATGTAATTCACTTCAAACTGAAGATCAGGTCAGGTCTCGTGAACGTCAAATATTGAGGCTTTCAGCCAAAGTTCTAAAATAAGTTGGTTCAAGAAATATAGTTGATGTATCTGGAAGTATGTTCAACTGCAGAGACAGAGAGAGAGAGAGAGAGAAAGAGAGAGGGAGAGAGAGAGAGAATCTCCATAATCAAATTCTTACAATTATTTTCATAAATAAGCTTTACATGAAATAACTACACGAATAACCATGTCCGATTTCATACCAAAAACCCTAAAATAAGGTTGAAGGTATTAAACCGTAAATATACTTTCTTCACTCATGTTTCTTGGTGGCTTCAGAATTGTTGTCTGCATTTGAGTCATTATTTGTCTTCAAGGAATCTTCCATCTCTTTCTTCTCAGCTTCACGAGGACTGGTCAAATGCTTCTCAATAGCCTCAATTCTTGTACCTCGGGCAGGTTGTTCAGCGTCTACTACAGCAAGATTTGATACCTCTTCCCTTGAGGCGTACCAGGAATTTCCACAGGCAATACACTCCAGCTAAATGCATACAAAATCAGAAAGTGATTATTATGATCCATGAATATGCATAAGATCATGCCGAGAATAATATGTAAAATCCAAATAACCTGAGAGCGATCTCCATGCCCAGTTTGAAAGATATCCTTCAGGCAAACTTTAATTTGACTGCATCTCGAGCATCTTACATCAGTCATCTGCATCCAAAGCCAACACATGACATGGTCAAAGACATTCTCCGACTCAAATCGAAGAAACTGAATAAACTTTGACTGTCATAAATGAAAAAACCTGCATTCTTTCCGCATCATCAGGGTCATTCTTCTTTGTTTCCTCTTCAGTTACACCCTCCTGAATCCCATAAAAAACACATCTTATTTGTTTTCTTGTGAGAAGTAATCATTACTATCTTCCCATTATAGCACAAATAAAGATTCAAATTAATCTGTTTACAAATATGACAATATAACAATTCCCTAATTACCTTTAACTCAGTGGGTGACATGTTCAAAATCTTTTCAGGTTCTAACTCGCCATTGAGCAGTCGTTTAGCCAGTAGTGCAGTGTTCTAGAGACAAAACAAAATGGAACTACTGTTCAGTGATCATAAGGCATACAAATTTTAGCATGTCATATAAGAATGTCACATTAATTAAATTCATATATCAATTGCTAAGAATATGGAGAAGCAATCATGAAATGGCATGAATGCAGATTCTAACCTTGAGATTGAATGCCAATGTCCTTATCCTTTGATTGTATTTAGAATAATCTGATCCAAGAGAAACATAGAAAGCCATCTCCAGCGAACACACAGGACGAACAGCAGCCTCCAGCCAGAGAAAACTTTCATGCTGTAAAGCAATTTAAAAAAAAGGGTTATGAAAGGTGAGTGAGTAAAAATAGAGACACTATTTGAAATATGATCACAAAAAAGGGTTATGAAAATTTTAGTTTATGACCTTTAATGGATTCTCATGGGATCCATCTGAACCCACATTTGCTTCATCAGACAACGTTAGAACATATGCTTTGGAATGCTTCCAGAAGCTTAGCCAAACACTTGTTACGATGCGCATCATCTGTTACTGAATCAAACTTGTATAAGATAGAATGATACTTTGATGAAATAGGAAAGGTATCTTCTTCCTTTCTAACATCAACAGGAGGTGTGTCTAATTTCCGAGAAGATCTTTTAGCCTTTTCTACATCTTCCATAGTTTCAAGGTCAGGAAGATCACCCAATCGCAACATTGACTTTTCCACAAACATGTCAATTTCATGTTGTTGTGAAACTTCATAATCCTTATCAGTCAACTTCCACAGCTTCTTCTCAACAGTATTATACACCTTTTGCACGATAAAACCACGTTTTGGAAGATGCTTATGAGCTGGAACAAAATTCACCACGCATCTATGCATCACAGTTTCTACAGGGACCTCATTACGATGGAAATTATAGAACAGCTCTCGTGTATAATTCACTTTCCAGTTAGCACCACCTTTTTTCTTGGCTTCTTCTTGAAGATAAAACCACTGTGCCAGAATCATTATTCTTCCATCTTGTTTTCTGTTAATATCCTACCCAAGAAAAAAACACTGATAAGCATATATATACAAAAGTTCAGCACCACGTACACCACAGCAGTACCTTGATAATGGCAACATAAGGCCTTTCACTCTTTTCTTTAGGACACAACAGCACTGTTTCCTCCTGTGCAAGAAAAGAATGTCAGAGAGACTAGAAACAAAGGGAAAACATGATCTAAAAAAGAAAAACATCCAGTCTCAAAAAGAGCATCTATGGCTATTACAGACATCAAAGTTCCTTCAATGACCAACAAGTAATTAAATAAAAGGTGCACTCGAAACCCATAATAATGCATTCAATCTAGTCAACACAAACTCACCAGCTTGTATCTTTTACTGTTGTACTCGAACTCCCCGTAATGGGTTCTTCTCCCTTTTCCCCTACCCGTAACTTTAACCGGCTCACCAACCGGTTTCACGTCATCGGGCTTCTCTGTCTCCTTCTCGTCCTCATCATCATCATTAGACTCTTTGTACAGGCTTACCTTCTTACGCTTCTTCCTCTTTTCCTCCATTTTTTCCTCACGTCTCCTTGAGTTTTGTGCCTGAGACCTCGTTGCGGCTAGAAAGTCCTCTTCATCGTCACTCGAGCACACCTGAACAAGCCTCCAAGGCAACACCATCTCTGTGAATAAGAGAACATAGACAATTAATAAGATATGTTGTTGTTTTGTAAATATGATAGAACGTAGTATGTATATTCACACACCTTCGTAACTTTTGAGTTTCCAAAGAGGTTAGATACATGCATATATATATATACTAACTTACAGTTTTATGACTAACTAGATTCTGACCCACCCTTTCAAGGGCGGGTTTATTTTTTGTTTTAATTTTTTTTAGAAATTTAATTTTTATATTTGTATTTTTGGCATCATATTTGCGTTTAATATTAATTTAATTTAATTTAATTAATTTTTGGTAATTATATTAAATTTTCATGCTTAGTAAATTCCACTAGACCACGTGAAAATTACAAATTTTAGTAGTTATAGATTTTTAAAATTTCTTGTAATTTATTTTAAAAATATCTATATGATTTAGTTTTATTTATTAATTTTTTTTCAGGATTTCAGATAATTTTTGACCCGCATTATAATTTATATTTTTAAGTTTTCGTTTTAACAAAGTTTACTATTAAATTTGTGTACATGATTTTAGTTAAGATAAATTTTTAATTTTGTGTAGAAAATTCTAACCCATACTATATAAAATATTTTAATTTATGCTAGGTGTTGACCTGTATTACAACAAAAAATCATAAACTAAAAATAAAATTTTGATATTTTAATTGTATGAAAATATTATTAATACTTTTGTGTAAACTGATAGATTGGACTTTTGTCAAATTATATACGTTATATGAAACTATTGATATAAAAAATCAACATAGTATAATGAGTTCAATTTTATTTTAAATATTAAAATTTATATGGAAATAATTAATCTTATAATAAAATAATTAAATATTTTTATTTAATTATTTTGTATTTGATACTTATTTTGTATCTCTCATAGAATAACCCGTAAAATATTTTAATCGTAAGACATCAAACGCAGTTTGATCAATAATGTAATAAAATATTATAATATTATAATTAAATAGATTTATTTTATCGACTAACAATTTTTCAGGACTTTTATGGAAAATATATTTTATTACTTTACTATCTTAGTCTCATTTTGAAAAGTTTATGTGAAAATTACTTTAGTATTAATTTAGTTACGTTTTTAACAAAATTTCACACGGAAGTTTTTTAATTGCTTAGTTATTCTTTTTTGAATTTTTTTTTTAAATGTTTGTTTAGAAAAGAAAAAAAATCAATTAAATTAACAATTTACAGATATTTTAGCTAAAATTTTATTCCATACAAAAAATATATTGTAAGATTTCAAAAAATTTATTAGTTGAAACATATTTTATTGGTGCAAATATAAATTTATTTCCAAAGAGTGGTCAGCATTGCCATTTTGGGATATCATACTTATAAATTAAGAATGGTCAAATTTATTATGTAGGAAATTTTATTAACAAAATTTAAGATTGGTCAAAGTAGTTAATAAAAAGGGTCAACTTTCTCTTTTAGGATATTTTATTAATAAAATAAATAAAATTTGCCAGAGTAATAAAAAAAATAAAAGGTAACCAGTAAACTACTATGTTTTTAAATAGAGATTATAAAAGACTAATTAGATTTTGATCCGCGTAATCACGCAATGTTTTGATTTCATTTATATATATATATATGTCTTTTACATTATTAGTAACATACATTTTTAACTAAATCATATTTTTAAAATTTTATATAGATATTTCAAATACAATAATTTATAGATTACATGTCGTAATTAATCACTTGTTTTAAACCACCACATGTATTTGTCGCATCTTATTATATATTTATCCTATTGAATTTGCATTTATTATTAAACTAATCATACATGCATGAAACAACATTTTTTTTTAATTATGTTTTCTTACCCACATTTCAAATTTCTAGTTACTTATATTTTTTTTATGCTTTTTTATGTTAGATAAATATTGTATATATAAATATTTAAAATATTTAACATGAATACATATATAATACATTATAGTGTGTTAACACGGTTTTCTATATATTATATTTTTAAAATAAATATTTATATTTTTGAAAATAAATATATAAATATCTTAATATATCATTTTAATATAATTTTATCATATTTAGTTGAGTATACTATTTTTAATATGAATATATATTAATTTATAATAATATTTTATCACTCACAAAACAATTAATGACAATATTTACATAAAGTTGAGATCTTATTAAAATATTTTTTCAGCTAATTTTTTCGAATTTTACAAACATATATATTAATTTAAAATAAAAATATATCAAAAGATATTTTAAGTAAAAGTAGTTACACATAAAAAGGTTTATTATAGATATTTATTTAATTTAAATATATTATAGATATTTATGTACTTTATATAAATTATAGATATTTATTTATTTAAATATTTATAGATATTTATTTTACCTTATTAGTGACATATATTTAACTTAATCATATATTTAAAATTTTATATAAATATTTCACATACAAAAATTTTATTGATAACATTTCGTAATTAATCATTTGTTTTAAACTGTCACATGTATTTATCGCTTCTTATTATATCTTTGTCTTATTTGATTTACATTTTATTATTAAACAAATCAATATATGCATGAAACTACATATTTTAATTTTTTTATGTTTTCTTACCTGCACTTGAAAGTTCTAGATTACCTTTTAGTATTTTATGTTTATTTATGTTAGATAAAATATTCTTGTATATATAAAAGTGTAAAATATTTAATTTTATAAATATATAATATAGTATAGTATGTTAACCCGTTTTGCTAATATATTATATATTTTAACATTAATATTTATATTTTTGAAAATAATATATAAATTTAATATAATTTTATCATATTTGGTTCAGTATAATAATTTTTAAATACAATAGATTATGATAATAAAATGAATAAAATTAGGTAGAATTTTATTTTCATTTAATAAACTATAATTGAATATATATTAATTTAATATTATTTTATTATTAATTATGCCATTAGTGATATTTACATAAAATTTAAAAAATGAGATTTTGTTAAAATATTTTTGGCAAATTTGTTAGAATTAAATTATATATATATATATATTAATTTAAAATGAAAAGATATCTAAAGATATTATGAATAAAATAGTATACATATTTTATATTATTAGTTTAAAGAAATACATTTATAAATTTCTAAAAAGGTCCAACTAAAAAAATCACACATGAAAGAAGTCGTGACTTCTATATCAATAGTATAGATTAAGTAGTTTGCATAACATATAGTCACAACTTTTGTATTTTTCACAACATGAAGTTAATTAGTAAATCATGATATATAGTTGACAAAAAAAATCATGATATAGAGTTTACAGAATCATTCATACATTCTAATATGTTATGAATAAACTTGTCGTACATAGTTCTAAAAGGCGGACGTGGAGGTCGTGTATGCGCCGTAAAATCGTTAGGCGGATGGCGCCGTCGCGATTTAGTATAATCGGTTGAAAAGTCAGAAAAGTTCAAAAATTATATTTTTTGTTCATTAAGAGGTTTAAATTAACTTTGGTATCTTGTATTTACATTATTAGAATGCAAAATATAAAAAAAACAAAGAAAAAGCTCCAAAAATTGAAAAAAATGGCTGACGGCTCAATTAGGGTTCAAAAATTTACCCTTCATTTACGTTGAGGTTGGCGAATTCGAACATGTTATTCCTAGGATGGACCAAAGACTCTTAACCACTACACCACACTGTGACCACTGTATCGTATGAAAACTAAACGTATATATTGAAATTTAGGTATCATATCTGTAAAATTAATCTTCGTATAGCCTCCGATTAAAATTTATTGGACTCATGAAATGAATCATGAGATATTAGTATTAGCTAATGGTGAAAAATATAAAAATATTAAAAAGGCATATTTTTTAATGAGATGGCACAACAAAACATTCGAGCAGGATTTTTGACAAGGTTTGGTTTTGACCTACCTTGGGGCAAAATTCAAAAGCCATCTTAAACATCTACGAAAACAGTATAATATATTAAACTTGTAACAAAAAATGCAACCGGTTTAGGGTCCACTGAATTTAATGATATTGATATGAGCATAGATTGGTGGGATCAGCTAATTAAGGTAGTTTCATCAAGTTTGTTGTCTTACAAAGTTGTTTTTAAATTTATAATTTTATTTTGTTCATCGTAGATGTGTCAAGAAGCCATAAAACTTTGTGTTCATCCTAACGTGATATTCCATTCGTTGAATCTTTTTATCAGAAAGTTACAATCTTGGTCAGTGAAGCTTGGTAGCATCAACAAGGACCAAGCCAACAAGGACCGAGCCAATTGCCTCAACAAATAGAATTTGAAGAAGAACTCGATGAGATATCACCTCCGCTTAATAAGCCAGCAGATTGTCAAAAGACACACCAAACACATGGTTCCAAAAGAGCACATGAAGAAAAGTCTTTCAGATCAAATTCTTCTCGGAAAATACCCAAATCAGATCATTGCGACCATATCACAAATACTCTAGAAAATCAAGAAGATTTTGGTCAGCAGGTCGAAAAACGTTCAACTCCTTTGACCCATTTATTACTGATATATGCACGGAGGAATTGTTGAAGATGTCAACGTTAGATCAAGAAAGCGAGTTCTACTGGGTAGCTATTGATTACTTAGCTGATGCAATTCAGAAACCAAACATGAACCATTAGATTGTAGGAAAATCCAAGAAAATTGCTACAAATTCCCTCATTGCAAGATGATACCAGTATTGGAAAGCATAAGAAAAATAACTATGATTATGTCTCTTTAGTTTCCACTTTGACAAATGAGATAATGGCTATAAATACCCAAATCTCGAATCTGAAAAAGGTGTAGGCTTTTGAAATGGGCATTTGCTAAAACTGAGAGAGCAAGAGGAAAGAGTTATGAGTTTCAGTGACAATGGTATCGTAATACAAGGTTGGCTTTGAGCACAAGAGTTGAAGCTTGTGAGGAAAGAGAAGGACAATGGTACATTATGGGCATCTTTCTAAATTCCTCTTGTGCCACTAACTTATGTCTCTGTCAATCTACTTCCTTACTTGCCTCAGCTCCAATTCCATTGGATAAGGTGTCATCCGACAAATACAATTCTTGATAACCTATTTCTTTATTTCCCCAAAAAGCAATGGTTGATAAAGACCAAAAAGTGATAGTGATAAAGTATAAACTAAAAGATAAAGCAATTTTATTTATTTATTCTAACAATATCTAAGAATAATGATGTCTTGATTAATCTAGTAGTAGTAAAAAAATAAAAGTTTCAAACCTTTCAAACTCAATGTAAATTACTCCTACAGTAAACGGCTATATATACAAAATCATAAAACGTATTTATCTAACTTAGAAATAATAACAAGAAATACAAATAATAGAATTATTCCAAATTCTGCAAGACCCCTAATGAAATAAAGATTCATTGAAGATTGATATATCCCCATAAACAAAGTCTTACAATTATTTCATAAATAAGTTGTACCTGAGATAACTACACGAATAACATGATGAAAATAATGCATCCGTCGTGCAGTTCCTGAAATGATTTTATACTGTGTTAGCACAATACAATTGACCTTTTCTGTACAGGGTTTACAACATCCATGTATGAAATCATTATCTAGTGAAATTTAAGGGTCGAACCATCTAAATAAAAACAAAAATGGCAATTTAGAAACCAAGCATGAACCAATAAATTTTAGGCAGAATCCAAGAAGTTGTGTTCAAATTTCCTCATTATAAGTTGATACCAATTGGAAAGTATAAGGAAAATAGCTATGATTATGTCTGTGTAACTTCCATTTTGAGAGATGAGATAATGGTATACAAATACCAAAATCTCGAATCTGAAAAAGGTATAAACTTTTGAAATGTACGTTTGCAAACATTTGGTAAAATCACGAGAGCCAAGAGGAGAAAGAGTTATGAGGTTTAGTGACACTCGTATGGCATAAAAGGTTAGATTTGAGCACAAGAGGTGAAGCTTGTGGCGAGAGAGAAGAAAATAGTACAGTATGTGCATGTTTCTAATAGTCGTCTTATGCCACTAACTTTTGTCTTTATCCATCCACTTCGTTACTCGGCTTGGTTCCATGTGCATTGGATAAGTACTATTTGACAAAGATAATTGTTGATAACCCATTACTTTTTTACCCAAAAGACAATTGTTGATAAAGACCAAAAATTAATAATGATGAAGCATAACCTAAGAAGGCAAAAAAAAATTTGTTCTAAAGTTAACTAACAATAATGATTTCTTGATTCATCTATTTGTAATAAAAAAATTAAAAGTTTCAAACCTTTTAAACCCAATGAAAATTAACACCTGAATTAAATGAGTACATATAAAAAATCATAAAAAGTAATTACCTTCAAAATAATAACAATAAATAGAAGTACTATAGATATTTCAAATTCTCGAGGACCCATAATGAAACAAAGATTCATTCACAAATGATATACAATAAAAACTCTATAAATTAATTTTTAGAGTTTCTGTTGTACTCCCATAATCAAAATCTTACAATTATTTTCGTATATAAACTTTACCTGAAAACTTCACGGATAATCAGATGCTAAATTAAAACCAAGTTTGATTTCATACCCAAATCCCTAAACATAAATATACTTTCTTCACTCAGGTTTCTTGGTGGCTTCAGGATTGTTATCAGCATTTGAGACATTGGTTGTCTTCAACAAATGTTATGTCGCTTCCTTCTCAGCTTGAAGAGGACTGCTTAAACTATTCCCAACTTCCTCACTCTTTTTGCCTTGGGCAGGTTGTTCAGTGCCTATAGTTAGAGTTGATATCTCAACTATACTAGGAATGTCCACAGCCAATACACTCCAGCTCCAGCTAAATGCATAAAAAATAGAATGCGATTATTATGATCCATGAATATGCATAAGCTCATGACAAGAATAGATGACTTAATATGGAAAAGCAAAGGAACCTGATAGCGATCACATGCCCAGCTTGAATGATATCCCCCAGCCCAACTTTAATTTTACTGCATCTCGAGCATCTTACATCAGTCATCTGCATTCAAAGCCAAAACATGACATGGTCAAAGATATTATCCAACTGAAATCCAAGAAACTTGATGAAACTTTGACCGTTAGAGATGAAAAAACCTGTATTTGTTCTGCGTCATTGGGCTCATTCATTTCAGTTTCCTCATCAGTTAGACCCTCGTGAATCCCATAGAAAAAAAACAAAACTATTCGTCGAACATGTAAGAAATAATCATTACTATCTGCAATTTATAGCCGAAGCAAGCTTCAGATGAATCTGTTGACAAATATGTAATATAACAATTCCCTAACCTTTAAGTCAATATGTGAGTCCAGCACGGCAGTATTCTACAGACCCAAAAAATTGGAATTGCTGTTCAAATCATCATAATTAAGGCATTAAAAATTTAGCAAGTCATATCAGAATGACACATTAAATTCATAGATCAACTGTTATGAATATGGAGCACACATGAACAAACAATCATGAAATGGCATGAATGCAGATTCTAACCTTGAGATTGAATGCCAATGTCCTTATCCTTTGATTGTATTTAGAATAATCTGATGCAAGAGAAACATATAAAGCCAGCTCAAGGGCTCACGCCGGAGGAACAACAGCCTATGGCTCTCATCTTTCCAAGCAGTTTTTTTTTAAATGGGTTATGTGAAATGTGACTGTGTGACAAGGGAAGCATCATCTTTTAGTGAATCAAGCTTGTGTAAGATAGAATGATACTCTGATGAAATAGGGAAGGATTCTTCTTCCTTCTTTCTAATATCAACAAGAGGTACGTTTACTTTTTGGGAAGATGTTTTAGTCTTCTCTAGAACCAAGAGGTGAATCTAGAACTAATAATGATTGGGGGCACATTTTAGTGAAATATAAAAACATAAAGACAATCATAATTTCATGAATTTCAAATAGAGTTTCTGTCAGGTTCCTTTGCAAAACAATTTCTTAAAAAAATTATTTGTACATGCACCCTTAGTTGATCAAGTTGAGTCTCCCCTGTCTAGAACTTCCCCAGTTTCAAGGTCAGGAAGATCACCCATTCGTGACATTGACTTTTCCACAAGGTGGTCAATTTCACGTTGTTTTGCAACTTCATAATCCTTATCAGTCAAGTTACGCAGCTTCTTCTCATCAGTATCATACACCTTTTGCACGATAAAACCAGGGTTATCTCTGCGTTTCGGAAGTTGCTTATGAGCTGGAACAAAATGCACCACTCATCTATGCATCACAGATTCTGCGTGGACCTCATCACGATGGAAGCTGTAGAACAATTCTCGTTCATCATTTGCCTCCCAGGTTCCACCACCCTCTTTCTTTGCTTCATAATGACTATAAAACCACTGTCCTAGAATCATCATTCTTCCATCTTGTTTTTGGGTAATATCCTACCAAAAAACAACAAGTGTAGTGGATGATAAAACAAGAAAGCCCCGAGATTGAGATTTAGGGGGATATAGGCGATTTACTAAAGATTTCAACTAAATTTTTGTTTTTACAAATTTGCGGACCTAAAATTACCTTTTAAACCACCTATTTCTATGTAATTTTTTTTTCAAAAAAAAATTGGAGGTCCAATATTTCATCCGGCTTGGAATAGGACCGGTCCTTCTGATAAGCATATACAAAAAATAAATGTACCTTAATAAAGGCAATATAAGGAATTGGATATTGTGTCCTTGATTCACCAGCACCGAATCCTCCTGTGCAAGAAACAATTTCCTCTAAGAATTGAGTCAACCAGAAACTAAACATTCATGTGCAAAGGAAAAGCATGATCTTAAAAGAAAAACTTAGAGTCTCAAAAAGAGCATCTATTGCTAATATAGACATCAAAGTTCCTTCAAAGCCTAGATTTAGCGATGTAATCAATTAAACAAAGGTGCACTTGAAATCCATACATATATAATAATGCATTCCATCTAGTCAACACAACTCACCAGCTTGTATCTTCTACCGTTGTACTCGAATTGCCCGTTTCTTCTCCATGTTCCTCTGCCTATAACTTTAACCGGCTCACCAACTGCTTTCACGTCATCGGTCGTCAGTTCATTCGGTGGTGTTTGTTCATCATCACTTGAGAAAACCTGAGAAAACCTCTGACGCAACACCATTTTTGTTCCTCCTCCCTGTGTGAATAAGAGAACATAGACAATTAATACGATATATTGTTGTTTTGTAAATATGATATAACGTAGTATGTATATTCACACACCTTATTAACTTTGGGTCTTCCAAAGAGGTTAGATACATGCATATATATATATATATATATATATATATATATACTAACTTAATGTCTTAAGACTAGATTTGTTTTATTGCCTAATTATGTTTAAAGACTTTTATGGTGAGTCTATTTTATTACTTTACTATCTTAATCTCATTTTGAAAGGTTTATGTGAAAATTAATTAAGTATTAATTTAATTAAATTTTGAACAAAATATAAGCGGATTTTTTTATGGCTTAGTTATTATTTTTTGAAAAATTATAATTTTCTTAAATGTTCGTTTAGAAAAAATGTATTTTCAGTTAAATTATCAATTTACAGAAAATTTTAGCTAACATATTATTCGATACAAAATATAATTTTAGGATATCTTATTAACAAAATATAATTTTGTCAAAGTAATAAAAATAAAATAAAAAGTAATCAGTAAACTACTATGGGTTTGATTGGTAAGGTAGTTAGTTCATTGGCGGCTTCCATATGCTCCTAGTCATAATGCTCTCTTGTGAAGTTTTTACAAGAGCATTTAAACTTATTAATTTAAAATTACAAATATAACCTTATATGATTAACTAAAATGTAAAGATAACATTCTAATATATTCAAAAACTAATCCTAGCTACGTACAATTTCATTATTAATGTAGGTTAGTTATGAAAGTTTGTCTTGCACCAAAAAAGTCGTTAGCAGTTTCCTAGACTCCCAGTAATTGAAAGCAAGATATATGTTTAGAAAACTTACTTGAATTTGTGTTTTAAAAACATGTGTAGGTGTAGGAACTTCTTTTATAACGTAGAACAAAGTTTCTAGTTACTTTTTGTTTGATAAAAATATTAAGATACTATTACCAATTTTCAATTTTTAACAAAAATACAGGGGAACGAGAAGTGGAAAAGAAATAAAACAACTAAAGAAAGACTCTTCTTAGCCTATATTGGAATTGACACAACAAAGCGAACAACTAACCACCGGACTAGACGAAGTTGGAACATCTCGCTTGCCGCATAACGAGGATCATCAGTTAACCCGAGAGACAGAACCCGGTAATTTTGGCTTCCCGGATGATTCACTCTCTATGATCAGGTCCAACCAAGAACAGAGTGCTGAAGACCATCAAATCTGAGTCTACATAGTCAGACAGCAAAACCTGAGGCCAAATACACAGCAAGGAAAGTTCGAGCTTTATTTATGACACGAGAAACCAAGAGTCATACAAGTCATGGACCCAACACGACCTTGGAGACCGCTACACCGGACCGTGAACCCAAAGGCCACAGAACCAAAATTGCTGAGATAGAGGCAAGCAATGACTGTGTACACCAGCATCTGCAGTTAGAAGAGAATGGACTATGCAGGATTCCAAGTGAACCACCACGCATTGGGATGTCTGGTCTCAAGTAAGTCGCCACAAATCCGAGACCCAACTGATCCAACTGGGATCTCGCACCGAACCCTTACACCGGATACATAGAACATGAATCTGGTCATTCATGCGCACTATGTTGTAACCACTCACGAGATACGGAGAACAATGGACAATGCGATGCTAAAAGATCCTAACACGACTTTGCATATGATGACGATGGGACAAGGAGAGCACAATACCAGAGAAGAGCAGGAGCAGCCATAGACGACAGATCCTGAGACTCCTAATAACTTCGATTAGAAGCGCAAACCATGGATACAGAATGACCACATAGCCGCGTTATCCACCATGCACGTTTTGACAAGGACTAAGCCTCCATCACCCCTGGGAAAAAGACAAACCTTCGAGAGACAACGAGACTCCAAGTCGC